>CAJHQP010003323.1:0-69362 GCA_905132765.1 Moricandia arvensis
TATATCTCTAGAAGAGACAACAACATAGAGAATAAATATCAAGTCAACCATAAAGATAATTCCTAACATAATGCTAATTTTCACTTTTTATTTATTTATTATTATTTTGTTTACTCTACACTTACTCTTTTATTTACTTGACTTTACCTGATCTCATTTACTCTACTAGTTACCCATAAATCTATAGTTTAAGGGAAAAGTTGTGTCTTACACCATGATTATTCCTAGTTTTTAAGTGGGCTCTTAAGGGATGAAACCCACATTTTTTTTAATCCGCTTCTTCTTCCTCTTCTGTAAGGATGGCTATTGGGGAATTTTTAGACTGTTCGTGAGTTCCATTGACATGTGGTGGTTTGCGATTAGTTCATTTTTTAATTTTTTTTAATCAGAAAAAATTGCATATGAACTCGTGCCCTAAGAGCCATTGGATTGATTATGCTTTTAAGACATGTTTATTGGAGGTCTCTTATCAGAGGTTCTTAACTTTTTTAAAAGACATTTCTTAACTTTTAACTAAGAAAAGTTAAAAAACGTTTATAAATAAGAAACCTAAAAGCCGTTTCTTAACTAAAAAAAAAATCAAAAAAAAAAGTCAAATTAAGTTAAGAATTCATCTTAAAAACGAACATGGCTTTAGTTTGTTTCTATATCTTGTCCCAAAGAAAAAGGGTTTTTTTTAACTAAAAAATAAAAAGGTCTGTTTCTACAGAAAAAGACAAAAAGTCAAATAATTAAGCATATCTTCAATTTTTTAAAAAAAATCAAATTAATTTCGCCTCGGAGTAACTGCGGAATAATATCCTGCCTTCAAGTCCAACATTAAAGTCGCTTCAAGAATCAGAAATATTTTTAGTGGTCCAAAATATTTAGTTTTATTGTCAGTTTTACACATTTTGTGAGAAACATCTTACAAAAAAAATTATGCGAAGAGTTCGTTTTGATTCTGGTCTGGCTATCGGACTCGGTTAAGCAACTTCTTATAGTCAATATTTAAAAAAAAAAAAAAACTTTTTGTGGATGTTAGCTCAGTTACATGAGCAAATGTAATTTCTTGATTTTTCGAGGGAGCTATACAGTCTGGATCGTTTGGTCGCTACAATAAATTTTCTGATCTGATCATATTTGCGGTTCAAAAAAAAGATCTGATCATATTTGATGTTCTCTGTAGTATGTTGGTTGAAAATTGATTGTCTATGACACATGAATAGGCTTCAATGGATCTTTCGTTTATTTTATTTATATTATTTCATGCGCCATCCTTTTTTTTTATCAGGCGCCATCTTAAACCATTTATATTACTAAAGGCATCTTTAACCATACCACCCGGGGTACTTATTTTTTATTTTTTAGTTTTTTCTTTATTTTTTTAAAAAAAAATTAAAACGAACCATTTACATACCGTCATGTGTCAGTACGATCCGTAAATAGTACAAAAATCATTGCTTATTTAAGCAATTTAAGAAGTGATGCTTAAAGGATTCTTAAAGTTTTGATGGATCCATACTCTAATAAGCAACCCTCTAACCATCTTGGTTAAAGGTGCTCTAATATAGTTTCAGCCAAATATGTATAGGCTCATCAGGAGCTACCCCTGGAGTGATTAAATATGCAGCACATTAAGAATACATATATGTATAGGCTCATAAGGAGAAGACAATACATACATAGCTCTTACATATATATAGCTCTTCTCTTCTCACTTCTTTTTGCTTTGATATTAGAGAATGGAATAAAAGCAAAACCAAACGGAAACAATTATGTACTCGATTTGAGATTTAGGCAGTATTAAATATTTTATCGCCGCTAATAAAGGCAATATTTTATCTAAATGGAACAGCTGATAGTATTATTTACTCAATTAGTTAAAAAGTGTGGGAGATACATTAATACTTCAGTGATCCTAAAATGTAAGATTTGATGAAATAAAGTGCCAGTTAAAAGTTTCTCTTTATCTTTACATAATATTATTTTATTCATAATTATGATCTATAACAATAAAAAGACGAACAAATATTCTAGGAAAAGTTCAAAAATCTGATTGCAAATTTTTGAGACTCATGTAAGTTTTGATTTAGAAAAAAACTTGAGTCATATTTCAGGTATTTTGACCACAATTTTCTTATATCTTTTACGTATTTTCATATATTCTTTTCTTCATTTTAATGTTTCTTCCTGTTTTAGGCTTAGTTTTTTTTTTTTGATAATCCAGGTATCCGGACTTTTCACTTAGTCCGACTATCTCACTGCGTCCAACCAGAACTGGCAAGGAAGGTCCTGTAGACCAAACGAAAACCATATTAAATCCGCTGTGACGGGACTCGAACTCGTGATGGCGGACACCTCAGCCGAGGTTCCTTTACCATGTTTTAGGCTTAGTTTTTATTTTCTTTACATATTTAAATTCACTCTCGTTGGGTGTACTATGTTATCTGTTCGGTAAAACACCATGGAAACTATTTTCTTATTCTGGAAATTTCGAAGACCTTATTTCTCTTGATCTCCTATGTCTAAAATGTCAGGCTGTGAAGAATTCTTTTAGGTATGTGAATTTAGTGGTCCTACATCCTCATTCAGTCATCCTACGTTATATCAAACCATCCAGAACTACTGATATTTATGTACTGAAATAGTTTTCACATACTGATCAGTACTTGGTTCGATTTTTCATGATCCGATCAACTTTAATTCGAGTTTTTATGATCCGATCAGACTTGGATCGAGTTTTCATGACCTGATCATATTAGATCGAATAATTTATGTACCAAAATATCTGTAAATTTTGATTTTGATATGTTATTCTTTACAATTCCATCTAATTTTTTGGATATCTGTAATTCTTTAAAACAAAACTTATACAAATCCGTTAAAAATAAATCAAATTATAAATACTAATTTTAAAAATTGATAATGTAAATAATAATTAAATAAACTAATAAGGTACAATGAAATTGTTAATAAAACTAAAAAGATAGGACAATGAAAAGTCAGAATAATCACCATACAATAAAAGAAGACAAAGAACACGATATCGATCTCTCACATTCATTCAGTCACCTACTCCCATGCATATAGAATGCAGAAACATGAAAACAAACCATATGTATACGTCTCATAAGTTCTATCTCATAAACATATATTAAGACCTTGGTAAGATTATTCCAAACCATCATGCAACACAAAGGTTTGCTCTTAAGTCTTTCACATATATACTATATATAGGATCTCAAAACCACGTACAATGCGTCGACTTTTTCTATATTTAGCAATATAACAGATTTAAATATGTGTGGTGATATGATGAAAGTGGAAACCACTAATATAAAATATAAACCCGTAAATAATATATTATGGTCACAAAAACGTCAAATATCTAATTGCAAAATTTAACTATATTCTTAATTAACCACTGACTTAATTATTAGGCATATCTTTAGAAAGTAAACACGGTTAACAACATTCCCTTTGAGCAAACCCCACGCAAGTTGAAAAGGTTCAGTAAAAGAAAAAAATTTACTTGAGAGTAGTCTTTAGACCATGATTAACCCTAGAATCTTTTAGGGGGTTTTTATTTTATTTTTTGAGTTTTTTTTTTAAAAAATTTAAAAACGAACCAATCACGGGTCGTCACATGTCAATGGGATTCATGAACAGTACAAGAACCAAACAAAATATGTTCTTATTTAAGGTTTTTAAAAATAATTCTTAAGGGTTTAGTGGGCCCCGCCCACTAAAAACCCCTTAAGAACCTCCTTAATCATGCTCTTAGAACATTTGCAGGGGAGACCAAAAGCATACACATTCTTAAATAAGCTCTCCCAGACCCGATTCCCGAGGCAGAGATACAAACCGCTTTTCTCGACGCCGGTAAGGCTTCTCGCCGCCGGCGTCGGGTCCTCCTCTCCGTCCTTTGTTTCATCATGCTTTGTTCATGTCTGCTCATCGTCTACAGTTACTGGTCCCATCTCAGGGTCGTCTCCTACGGCTCGTGTCCTTGGGTCCCTTTCGAAGGTTCTCACACCAGATCTGTTCGCCTCCTTGTAACTACGAAGACAACGCTTGGGTCTCGGACGGAAGCTCCTCTACTCACGGCCATCACCGCCATCATCTTACTTCATACTCTAATCCTCGGTGCCGCTCCTCCCTGTGAAAGCACAACCACCGGATCTACATATCACGAGCTTGTGCTCGCCGGCTCTGGCTGTTTGTGTAGATCTAAAGCGCATCCACCACTCTTCGCCACCTCCACTTGTGATGAGACTCCACCGTACTGCATTGCAACATTTTCAATTTGGAGTCCTGATCCGTCCACCATCCCCATCTCCAACTGCTGTCTCTCACCAACCCTTGTCGTGTGCCTTGATGGTCTTGGTCTCGTCGTGTATTCCGTCTTCGTGACAGCACCGGCTCACCAAAGACCCTATGGAGAAAACCCTTACAGGAAAAATCTATTGACTTCTCCGGCAAAGACAAGGCTCCGCCCACCGCGACTTCCCCTACGTCCTTACCCTGGAGTTTACAAGAGATCTCTGTCAACAGGATTTCCGAGTCCCATCGGATGTGGAGAGGCTGATCCTTTTTCAGAGAACGGCGTCGGCGAGCTACTCCCCAACAAAACCCTAACCTGCAGTCTCTTGGCTATTTCATGGGCTTGGATTTGGTTACAGCTCGTGGGCCACAGTTCTATTTTGAGATGCTCTAAAGCCCTAAGTTTCTACAAGATCTTCATATCTCAATTTAGGCCTTTCAGACCTTTATTGTTTTCTGTCAAAGCGCATAGGCTCCAGCACGGTCCAAGCAGAGGTCTCTCACCAACCATCAGCTTCCTTGTCGGCTTTGATATTACTGTGTTTGCATCTGTCATCGAGCTAACACTGCATCAACGCCAAGGAGTCATTGGAGATAAGCTATTCTA
Organism: Moricandia arvensis; assembly: GCA_905132765.1. Taxonomy (NCBI): domain Eukaryota; kingdom Viridiplantae; phylum Streptophyta; class Magnoliopsida; order Brassicales; family Brassicaceae; genus Moricandia; species Moricandia arvensis. Next base: position 4,913 of record CAJHQP010003323.1, read on the forward strand.
AGTAAACCTTTTGACATCTCCGACAACTACAAAGTCCTGTCCACTGCGCCTCAGCCTCCTTCCTCACCTAGGAAGTGAAACCGAAAAAGGTTAGTTCGCTCCTCCACTGCCATGTATTTTCATTACAACAAATCGAAGGAACACTCCGAAGTCTTGTGCAAGGAGACTCGACCGTACTGAAACAAGCTGCCTCTTACCCGTCGCTTGCTCAAACACGCTCAACCTGAACGAGTGCGATGATAATTTGCTCAGTCCATCATCTAACTCCATTGTCCTAAGCGTCCTTATGAAGGCTAAACTAGCTTTTGAGATTCACCTAGTCTCGTTGAGAAGCTTTGTTGAGTTTAGAACTGATCTTGCCAACTTCAATGTGAAATCAAGTCAGATAGGACTTCTTCTCGGTGTTGCCCAAGGTCCTGGAGCTTCTCACCAAGAGCTCTTGCTGGGTAACAGTGCAACCGTTTCTTATTGGTGTATCAACGTCGATTTCGACTATCAATTGTTCTTGCGAACAATCGCCTTAGAGATTAAGGTGAAACTTCTCCACGGGGTTCTTCATCTTGCTGAGCTTGACTCGCCTCTTATAGGCTTTATCTTTCTATGTTTCGTTATGCTTTCTACTTTTGTTGTACCGTCGAGCATGACTCCGGGATCTTCTGTTTCAGCTGTAAACCTTCATGCTCCTTGAGCTTTGATATAAATTGTGTGACAAAAAAAAAGAACATTTGCAGGGGTTATGAATCTCTCTCAATAATAATAATAATTTTGTTTATATAATTTATTTTTTAATTAATCTTTAGTTTTGAATTAATAAAAAGCAGACAAATGTCTAGAAAGTTTCTTTAAAATAGGTGTGAGTCCCTTGTACAAGAATTGATTCTTTTTTACTTTCTCTTTTCTTCTTTTGTATTTTTTTAATACCTAAGAGAAGCTCCATTTAAAATCTAACAGGAATTTTACCATTTAAAAAAAAAGGAAATTAACAAAATTAGGAGAGAAAACATACAAAAATTTTAATCGAAGAGGTATTTAGGACATTATAAGATAACTGTCACTTAAACAATGTTTGAACAGGTTTTAAGAAGCTAAAATAATTATAATATTAATATATATTTTCTGAGAAATTATCACATATTTTAATCGTTAATGCTGCTAAAAAAACTACGTGAGGTACTGCGATTGCGCATGCCCTTATATAATTTGGCAGGAGTCCACACACAATTTAAAAAAAAAAAACAAAAGCAAATATGATTCATCAAGGGCTGGTTAACGTCACAGATTCACAGTTGTACTAGCAATCTAGATAAAAATATTTTTGTAGTATTCGGCGATGGACAGTGAAACTAACAATTATTTTCTACTCTCTATGTTTCATATTAAGTGTCACTTTAGCTTTGTGCACACGGATTAAGGAAATCATTAATTTTGCATATTTTCTATAAAAACACAATTACATATACACATAATCCTATTTCAACCAATACAAATAAATTGCACTATAAAATTAATAATTTTTGCATCGAAAGTCGAAAACGACACTTATTTTGTAACAAAAAAAAATTCTACGGCGAAACTTAATATGAAACGAATAGAGTATTTTTAAGAAAAAGATATAAAGTTAAGTTGGAGGTTATGTTACAAATAGTTGGAAACTGGAATCAATGACAAATCAGAATATGGAACCAACCCGGACTCGGTTTAGTAACGGTTGAACCAGTTTAACCGATCCAGTTTTCACTGGTGTAAATTAGTGTAAATGCAACTGTTCAACTATACACGCAAACGCACTAACATTTCTTTAGAATCCAAGACAAAGACTTGTTTTTATTTAAATGGAATGGATGGAAATGGAATCTTACATATAGAATCTTATGACATAATGTTTTAGGTGAGACCAATATAAAAGAATACGTCATGATCACAATTATAAAAAAGACGGGAAGAGATCACAACAAAAGATTATGGATCCACTAAAATTAAAAAGAAGAATTAAATAAAATACTACTAGTTATTATTACGTTTTTAAAAATAAAGATGGTCTTACGTGAGCTACATGTGGCAGACAAGAAGTTGAAGACTACACCATCAACGGTGTTCCTGTAACCACACATCTCTCTAAAGTCCGTTTCATATGGGTTCCATTTCAACCTATTTCCACACCATGTATGCTTGTCCTCTTCTTCATTTAATTAGTAGTATCTAATTACTCACGTCTTGCCAAAATTCTATGTGAGTAGATTCAGTTTAGATGACAAAATGGACTTGTAAATCTTTGTAATTTGTTATATTTACTCGTCATGGTGGAAATAGAACCTATCATCCAGAACTCATCAGTCCTCTTGATGACCAAAGTAAAAGAAAAACTAGTTATATGTTCAATGAGTTTAATTAGCATTTGATATCTCAAGTTTGCTAGTGGAGACAAAATAGTCTCAAGCATCTCCGTTATGACGGAATCGATGACAACAGAATCTCAAAGTAAGAAGCCTTGGGATTGGTCCAGCTTTTATATAGTTTCATAAAATAACATGAAAAAGTTATGTTAATGCTTTGTCATAATAGCAAAAGTGTAAGTTCTGAGAATATGCAATAACTTATTTGTATTGGAATGTTAAAAAGTACAATCACTAATATATATTCCCTTCGTTTCATTTTTTTGTTGTTGTTTCAAGTTTACGCACACAAATGAAAAAATATATTAAATTTTACGTATTTTTGAAATAAAACATTATTATTTATACAACTAACCATATTTCAACCAATAAAAATAAATTGATACATAAAATCAATAAATTTGCATTAAAATTATAAAACGATATTTATTTTGAAACGAAAATTTTACTCTACAACAACAACTAAATTAAAACGGAGGTAGTAGTAGTTTAAAACCCAATTAAACAATAAAAAAAAGTAAAAGCCAAACAAACATATAACAAAAAAATAGTTACAATAAAAAGTAGAAAGGTTAAACACCATTAATTCTAGTTTTTGTCGATCTTTCTGATAAATGTTTTTATTACTTGATGCTAATTCGTTTTCTTTTTTCTCTTTTTATCTTGTTGTATCTCATTAGTTGATGCTAGTTTCGTTTTTTTCCTCTTTTTCTCTTGTTTACCTCATCCAGCAATGAGATAAAGAACTGACTTCAACTCTCTTCTAGGGCAGTACAATAAATTGCTTTCAAGAATTAACCAACAGCACATATAATTTTACGCCTCTGCTTCCCAATGCATAAGGAGAGTCGCCTTCTCTTATCCTAAGATCACCCGCAATGGAAATCCTTAAAGAAAATTCTTAAAAAAATAATTAAATAATCAATGAATTCCACCAAAAAATAACAATTTGATCTTTAAAATCTCTAAATAAAAATTTTTTTATTAGTGAATCCTTACACTGTTTGTGGGCTCCTGTGACACGTGACAGCCGCGATTAATTAATATTTTTTTTTCTAATTTGAAAAAAATAATTAAAAAAATTTAAGAATTCTATTTTCAATGGAGTATACCATTGGAGATTCTCTAACATGACTAGGATTGTATTACTCCAAACTTGTCCATTCACCTTTTCCTATTGAAAAGATCAACATCAACAATAGAATCTACCCCACTGGTTTTGGAACTTCCATGCATTTAACTCATCGGAATAAATAATTTTTAAAAATACAAAAATATATGAGAAAGCAAAAGAAATAAAAAAGAAAAGCAAAAGAAACACATCACGAGAGAGTCCTGTGTGATGGGCATGTTTATTGCAGAGTTCTTAGGTGGGGTTCTTAACTTTTGTTAAGAGTCGGTTCTTAGTTTTAACTAAGAAAAACTAAGAACCGGCTCTTAAATAAGAGTTTTAAGAGCCGGTTCTTAGCCGTAAAGTAAAAAAAAAAAAAACGAAAAAACGAAAAATCAAAAGTTAAGAACCTCACCTAAGAACCCCGCATTGAACATGGCCATCTTCCATCCTCATTTAAAATGATGATAATTGAATCAATGAATTAACGTCACAGATTCACGGTTGTACTAGCAATCTAGATAAAAATATTTTTGTAGTATTCGGCGATGGACTGTGAAACTAACAATCAATTAACAAGTGGTTAGATCTTCCATCCTCATTTAAAATGATGATAATTGAATCAATGAATTTGTTATTGTGATGATCGAGAGAATAAAATACCAAATGAATTTTTAGTGTGGGTTCTTCCATTGTGGTCCCACAACTACTATTGTCTTTACAAGAAATTACTCTTAAGCCCTCATTTTATAAACACTATAAAAGAAACCCTAATCACTCAACCCCAAATCACAAGTCTCTAGATCTAATTTACAAAATACAAAATACAAAAGAGAGTTAGAAACAAAATGGAAGAAAGTAAAAGAAACTTAGTAGATGAAGAAACTAAAGCTTCTCTAGACATATGGAGATATGTGTTTGGGTTTGCAGATATGGCAGCTGCAAAGTGTGCCATCGATCTTAAGATACCAGAAGCCATTGAAAACCATCCTTCCTCACAGCCCGTGACACTAGCCGAGCTCTCCTCCACAGTCTCTGCCTCTCCGTCACATCTCCGCCGTATAATGAGGTTTCTTGTGCACCAAGGAGTCTTTAAGGAAGTCCCCACAGAAGATGGCCTAACCACAGGCTACACTAACACGCCACTCTCTCGCCGCATGATGATAACAAAACGTGACGGCAAGTCTCTGGCTCCTTTTGTTCTCTTGGAAACAAATCCCGAGATGCTAGCTCCGTGGTTAAGACTGAGCTCAGTTGTCTCCTCTCGGGACAGTGGCTCACATCCACCACCGTTTGATGCTGTGCACAATAAGGACGTGTGGGCTTTAGCAGAGGATAATCCGTGTTTTAGCGAGATGATCAACGAGGCCATGGCTTGTGACACAAGGCGCGTGGTACCACGTCTTGCCCGAGCTTGTCACGACTTGTTTGACGGCGTGGCTACGGTGGTGGACATAGGAGGTGGTAACGGAGAGGGGATGGGAATATTGGTTAAGGAGTTTCCTTGGATCAAAGCGTTTAACTTTGATCTTCCTCATGTTATCGACGTTGCTCAAGTCTTGGATGGTGTTGAGAATGTTGGAGGCAATATGTTTGATTCTATTCCCAAATGTGACGCCGTCTTCATCAAGGTTAAATCTATTCACATACTCTATTCTTTTCATCAACTATTACTATTCAGTGTTTTTTTTCTCTCTTTTCCTACAGTTTTCAATTAGTGCTAAAATCAAATTTACACAATATAAAGAGTAAAACGAATGAATGTCCAAACTAATGTTTGAATCATCATTCTTTTCACTTTAGTATACGCCTCAAACTAATTAGGTTTTTTTTTATTTCACATTTCGGTATAACCTTTGTGTTTAAAGTGTTTACATCTTTCTTATTAAAATAAAAATACAAATAAGAAAAGAGAAATTTTCGTGTTTACCACATTATTGATAACATTTTCATTTTTACTTTCATTACATTTTCATAAATATCATTTTTTTTAAAGGTAATTTTTTTAAAAAAATAATTAAAATCTTAAATTTTACATTCCTAAACCCTACCCCACCCTACCCCACCCCTCAACTCTAAACCCTAACTTTTAGATTAATTAACCTAATGGTTATAAATGTATTTTTTACTCTTAAAAAATAAAGGTAAAAGTAATTAAGGTAAACATGAAAATTGGTATTAAAAAAGTGGTATCTTTAACAATTTATTTAAAAATTTATACCACTGAAATAATTAATAGCCTAACATTAATATTCTTTGTCTTACCATAAATTTATAATTCATTTCCTAAATAGATCATAAACTAAAATAACCACCTAATTACACTTTCATGCCACTAAAACTACATAATTCTAACTTTTATCATTTATTATTTTTATCAAATTAAAAAACTACAAAACATGTCTAAATTGATTTTCAAACAAAGTTATACTAAAACATAAATTTAAAATAATTAATTAATAAACATGAAAAACAATTAATGTTATATTGATTAGGTAAACAACCATAAAACCATAACAAAAACAATCGATTTAGATATATTAATGTAATATTATTAAGAACTAATTAATAAACATGAAAAAACAATCACAAAACAAGCTAAATGATTTGGGTATTCATTTACTAAATTTAGAATAAATATTTTTTAAAAGCTGTATGACTACATAGTTATATTTTTATTATTTATTAGAAATAACTAAAAAGTAAAAGTCACATAAAATCATTTATATAATATATTTATAAACTGATCTATAAATATATTATTTTAAGATATGTTCATATAAATAATAACCCAATGTAAATGAGAGCATAAAATATGATTCTACTATACATTACATAAGATTTTGATCTATAAAAAATAAAAATGCATTTATGTGGATAAACGGATCAATTTTTAAATAAAAATAATATAATTAATAGTTTACAAGACAAAAATATAAATTATAAAATTACTGTATTTAAAAGTGTCATATGAAATAATTATTTAATAAAAGAAAATTTTAAAAATGTAAAATATCTGCGCGAATTTGTAGATCGAACTCTAATTCTATTGTTTGGTTGTAGCTGTATTGTCTGTTTGCCTTAATATTAATGTTTTATGATGTATTATTTTATTATATCTATTTATGTGTGTGCTCACAGCATGAGAAACTTACGATATTTATTTTAAAGGGACTTAAAATACATGCATAAAGAGAAGTATCATCTTACAATAAGAGGTGCATTCAGGCTTGGCAATTTATTTGGTTCACATAAAGAAAATTTAGAACCCACTACCCGAAATTTCTTTTTTAATATTTACAAAAAAAAAATAGGATACGAAATTTTAGAATCCATTTATCTTCTACCATCTTCCAAAAAGGAACTTTGGGACATGATATATGATATGATGATACGATCAGTTAAAAAAACTAATACTATATGATATGATAGCACACGACCGAAATCAATTGATGGCGACCACTATCCATTGCCAAATATTATTAAACAAAACTCCGAGAACACACTTTTCGAAAGCAAACATTTTGATTCTGTTATTTTTTTTAAATCAAATAATAATAATAATAATAATAATAATAATACATTTCTTTATTTTTCTGTAAGACTCTTTTAAGTACAATTAAGTACAAAAAGACTCTTTTAAGTATGGGAGCCCTTTATATACACACACATATCATACCAAAAAAATATACACACACGCATATATATATATACTGGTTAGTGGTTAATATAAAGGCTTCAACCAAAAGTTTAAGCACGATATAGATTAATTGTAACTAATACTTAAAATGGAAAACGATGACAGTGGGTGTTGCATGATTGGGGAGACAACGATTGCATAAAAATATTGAAGAATTGCAAAGAAGCGGTCCCAGCAAATATCGGGAAAGTGGTGATAGTGGAATCTGTAATCAGAGAAAAGAAAAAGACAATGATAGTGAAAGAAAGGGATGAAAAGTTAGAGTATGTCAGATTGATGCTTGATATGTCGATGATGGCTCACACAAGCACAGGCCAAGAACGGACTTTGAAAGAGTGGGACTTTGTTCTTAACGAAGCTGGTTTTGCTCGATATGAAGTTAGGGACATTGATGATGTTCAGAGTGCTATCATCGCATATCGCTCTTAAATGAAGGATATGAAAGGGATTGAATCCAAGCTGGGGAAAAGCTAAAGCAAAAGTTCTTAATAAGTGTGATGAGTTTCAGTTAGTGTGAATGCTTGTGGTTGTGTCAGAATAATCAAGGCTTGTTTCAGTACCAGTACTGTACCTGCCATGTTGTGTTTATTGTGCTTGCTCTTTGTATCTTAATAAGTGTGATGAGTTTCAGTTAGTGTGAATGCTTGTGGTTGTGTCAGAATAATCAAGGCTTGTTTCAGTACCAGTACTGTACCAGCCATGTTGTGTTTATTGTGCTTGCTCTTTGTATCTTTCACATGTTTTTAATAATCTCTTTGATTCATACGGACTTGCATGTGCAACTTGCTTTCAGTTAATTTTCTTAAATTATATATGATATATTCTGAGAAAAATAATACATGCTATATACTGGAATGTTTTATATTGTGTTTGAGTTTGAATTTATTTTTACAAGTTAAATTTTATATTTGTGTTCCAATACAATACAACCTATATATTTGTCCATATATCAAACGTCATTGCGAAATTGTAAAAATGAGAATGAATATTTCTGTGTTCTTGTTTTGTATTTAAAAAAAAAAGAAACAAAAATGAAAGGATGATATGAATGTGTTGAATCCTAGCTGAGGAAGAGCCAAACCAATACCGTTTCCTTTGAGAAAAGTCGAAAAATTTGTGGTATCAACGCTAGTGTTGTGCTACTATCTTTGGTTCATTTTACACATATCTCTTGATAATCTCCATCGGTATTAATTAGACGATATATTCCTTACATGCGCGTGAAAGTGATTAACATGCGGCTGCAACATCTTTGTACACATATTGTTTTCATTCTACATTTATTTGTATAGTATAAAATATGGTGTTATAGATTTATAGACAGTTTCAGCATAACAGTGCGGGAGATAGAATAACTGTTAAAGATGCACCATTGTTGAATACTAGACGTACTACAATAGGGTATACTATACAAGAGATCGCTGAATAGAATAGTATAGACAAAGTGATATATATATAAAAAACACCAAATTTGATAGACATGCGGGACATATAAACAATTTATAAGGGCCAAAACCTATTACAATCATCTCTTATCAATTGTCCTAGTCAGCCCAAACAAGAGAATGATTGAATGAATAAGGGGGAGGGGGGAAAGGAGGAGGGGGAGGAGGAAAAGATGGGGAATGAGGAGAATGAAAAAGAAACTGTAATATACTATATTGTGGAAAATACATTAGTACAATGTAAGTGGGATACAACAAAAATAATACATAAGAGAAGGGGATGTTGTTGTTCGACCTGAAGAAGAGGAGGAGGCCGGTGGTTGTGATGATGTCAAATGTTACAAGTATGATAACAACAAATATAATACATAAGAAGAGGTGATGTATTGTTCATAGAGGAAAAAAGGGAGGAGGAAAATATTAATATTTTATATTATGACCATAAAATAGAATAGAATACAACAAAAAATTGTTAATCTTTTCTGTTTTTTACTAACTAATGGTGATGGAAGAGAGTGAAGAGGGGAAGGAGGAAGAGAAGGAGTATAAGAAAGAAGAGGTGAAGGAGGAAAAGAAAGCGTAGAAGGAAGATGGAGGAGGAATGAGAAAAAAAAAGGAAATGGATGAGAAGAATAAGAAAAGGAAAGAGAATGCAGAGAAGAAGGAGAAAGTTGAGAATGAGAAGACGTTTAATTCTATTAATTTATGAAGTGTAGAATGCATATATCCTGTTTGGCTTCTTTTTTACAAAGTTGTTGTCAGATATCATTGTAAACGATGCACTGATTATCATCGAAAATGAAACAACAAGACCCTATAGGAAAATAATATCTACAACCAAACACATTTAGCTAATCGTATTCATATTATCTTGAAACATTCATGAAACTACTTCTATTCTATATTTCCCAAATGGAATAGTATAATACGATGCGAAGTGTTCATCTTCTCCAGTTCTGAATTTCAACTTCATTGTTGATTGATGAATAATCAAACCCTTAACCACTAGCACGCTTGCGTGATTCACCTCAAGCTCTACATATATCCATTAACGCTAACATCAATCTCACCACCAGATGATTCTGCTTGCTTGATTATCGTATCATCATCCTGTCTCAACCGAAAATCTTTACCGCGATCTTCATCTTTATGGAGGAAGATGATGATAGCTCTCCACCACTGCTTGATGTTATTTTGGGAACATCATTTTTATTTTCTCAATCTTTGTAAGACTTCACCAAATCGTTCTTCTTCACATTTTTTTTTCTTTTTTTCTTTGTCGTAGAATCACATATCTAATGCGAGTGAAGCTTTGTTTTTTCGAAGGATATTTTTTTCTATTTCTCCTATTAATATGTATTATATTTTAACACTTATACCATATCGTTAGTTTCCTAATATTTTTTATGGTTATCCTTGCTAATTTCCATAAGAAAATCTATGGTGTCGAAAAAATAAGGAAATCATGATATTGTCATCGACCACATGTATTCTACTAAACAAAAAGCTAAATTTGATCCACGATTTTAATTTGGTAAAATTTTACTTTTACACTTTATGTAGTACCATAATTTATCTTTATCACGAATAGAAGGGCGTTTTCATCGCTTCTTCTATGTTCCACCGTTAAAATCCATCTACTCTCTTCGTCGAGATCCATCTTCTCCCTCTCTCATGCAACCGGTGACGGAAGCGATTACAGAGAATTGAGACTCAAAACCTCCAAAATGTCGGCTCCTGTACAAGATTCACAACTTGTATGTTTCTTATTTGTGTATTTTTTATTTGTTTCAAGTAATATTTTGATTTTATTCTTTATGTTATCAAAAAATCAATGAAGGTTGGTTTAGACTTCTCATTTGAATGGTTTGATCTACGAGAAAGAGTTTTGATGATGGACATTGAGTTTTTAAAAATATGGGTTCAAGTAATTTTAGGATTTTTTTCCTTCTGTTATCCAAAAAAACAAATAATATTGATTTAGACTTGTCATTTGAATAGTTATGGTTAAGAGAAAGATTTTCAGATAGTGAACACTGCATTCTAAAAAATTATAATCTCTTATAAATCAGGATTTCAGGATATTGTTAAAAGTACAACTCAACGATTTATAAGGTTTTATAAAGAAGTTTTTAAACAAGAGTTGATCGTATGTCTATAAAAACATATAAATGTGTGAACTTGAGAAGTCTTGTCTTTATTATTTTATATTCTCTATAAGACTTTTATCAAAATACATGAACATTATGCTTGGAAAAGATATCTTTGGACCATAAAGTTAACATCATCTTTTTTTTATTTCGTTTTGTAGTTCGAGAGCAATGAATTTTGCACAAATTTGAGATTGCTTACCGAGAATTGATGAAGCTCGAACAGAACCACCAGAAAATCCAAAAGTGATTATTCAACATTCAAATATGGATTATGTCTATAAGGTTGCTGATATATTAGAAAAGGAGGAATTTTCTCAAATAGAGAACTCTCACATTGGAAGCATTGTGAAGCTGGCTAGAAGGACTAGCGTTCAGTTTTCAGGGGATTTGTTCCATTATCTCATGCAACACGAAGAATATTGACAAAAGAAAAAAAAAATCTTTAGTTCACATTTTTTGATCAACCTATGAGGTTTTCAATATGGGATTTTTTTCTGACAACAAGCTTAGCTTGTGGAGAAGATCAAAAAGAAACAAAGCCGTTGTTTAAAAAAGTGAAGAAACCGTATCTTTGGATGCTAAGCAAGGGGGACAAGTACACAGTGAGAAGTCTGTATAATCTGTTTGAACTGAAAGCACGAGGAATGACAAGACTAGAAAGATTATCTCTTGGAATAGCAATAATCAAAGAGGGATAATTATTGCAGAAAACACAAGCTCTCTAATCCCAAAGAACAAGTTGTTGGCTTATATGAACTATGATATTTTTCCAAGATGTCTTGGGGTAAAACTGCTTACAAAATCTTGTCAAATAGTGTTAAAAGTTGAGTACATGAAAAACTTTTGTTTCAACATATTGAAGCAGGTTTAGAGTTGCTGAAATTAAGAAAGAGAAACAATCCATATTTTTTCATAGAAATGTGTGAACAACTATATGTTTTACGCGTATTTGGTGATTTTTTTTTGTAGAACTACGAATACTATATGAGTTTATGACTTGGGTTTATGTCTTTATGCGTTTGGTTTAATTTATAAAGTTAATAGGTAAATTTTCACTAAGTTTATAACACATTAAAAATGGTCTATAAAAACTTATAATAAAATTAATAATAACAATATGAAACAAAGATAAAAATCTGAAGTCTTTTATAAATGCTTATAAAATGTGTTATGTATTATAGAGAGAGTATTACTAGTTTATAAGTATTTATAAAATGTTATAAAAGTTCATGTAATATTTTTTACGGATTTATTATAAACTTAATTAAAATTTAGGAGAACAATTTATAACCCCTTATAAACTCATTTATAAGATCTTATAAGGGTTTATAAGATGTTAAAAATGTTCATATAATAATGTATAAGGATTTGTAAGAAGTTATAAAATGTTATCATTTTAAAAAAAATCCAAGAACCCACCATGTTAACTACACCCTTCTAATCTAAACCCTTAATCTAGATTAGTTAACCCTACGGATATAAATATTTTTTAAGCTCTTTAACAAAATCTATTTTGATCATTCTCACTCTTTCATGCAATATTTATGATAAAAGAACTTTCTTTTTAGGATTGCTAAAGGTTTTATATAAAATAATTAGCCAAAACTTCTGAATGTATTGTATAAACAAATTATAAGGTTATATAAAGTATCGTCTAATACTTTCAAAATATTTATATAATTGGTTATAAGAGTTCATAAAACAAAGAATTACTATTTATAAGTCTTTATAAGGAATTTATAAACCTTTATAAAATATTAATAATTGTTATCGAGGGCTCATAAAATCAATTCTAAGCATTATCTAAGTATTTGCAAGCATTAATTTTTATTAAAGTTAATAAACAATGATTTAGTATTTATAAATGTTTCTACAAATTATATTAAAAATGGTTTATAAACACTTATAAAATTATTAATAACAATTGAAACAAAGAATAAAAATGTGAAGTGTTTTTTAAATGCTTATAAAATGTGTTATGTGTTGTAGAGAGAGTATTTCCAAATTTATAAGGATTTATAAAATGTTATAAGAGTTCATAATAACTTTATAAGAATTTATTAAAACCTTATTTAAATTTAAGAGAACAACTTATAACCCTTATAAACTTATATATAAGATCTTATAAGGGTGAGTTGCTAAAAAAGATCTTATAAGAGTTTAATATGTTATAAATGTTCATATAATAATGTATATCGGATTTGTAAAAAGTAACAAAATGCTATTATTTTTAAAAAGTCCAAGAACCCACCATATTAACCACACTCTATAAATCTAAACCATTAATCTAGTTAACCATATGGGTATAAGTAATTTTTAACCTCTTTATTAAAATCTATTTTGGTCATTCTCACTCTTGCATGTTATATTTGTGATAAAATAAATTTCTTGTTAAGATTGCTAAAGGTTTTATATAAAATAATTAGCCAAAACTTACAAATGTGTTGTATAAACAAATTATAAGGGTTAATAAAGCATTATATAGTACTTTCAAAAGATTTATATAATTGGTTATAAGAGTTCATAGAACAAAGAATTAGGATTTATGAGTCTTTATAAATAATTTGTAGGCCTTTATAAAATATTAATAATTGTTATCAAGGGCTCATAAAATCAGGTCTAAGCATTATCTAAGTATTTTCAAGCATTAATTTTTATTAAAGTTAATAAACAATGATTTAGGATTATAAATGTTTCTACAAGGTATATTAAAAATAGTTTATAAACACTTATAAATTTAGTAATAGCAACCCAAATCAAATAATTGTAGTTGATATCTTCATGAATCATACTAAGAGAAGATCCTCGTTCATCATCAACTATGAAATCTCACTGAATTCCATTTTTTTTCCATTCTCCACATATAGAACAAATTTCGATCATCATAACCTTATTATAAGAAATATAGGGATCAAGGAAAAAAAAATATTCAACACAAAAAAACTCAAAGGAGGAAGGATCAACCACATATATCAAAAACGATAATACATAAGCACTATGTTCTTCATCGATAAATATTTATAAGGTTTTATAAATTTGGGATTTTAAAAATTCATGAGAAAAACTTCGTCTCCCTTCGCAGAAACTTATCGCTTTTGAGAAATCAAGCTAAAACTAAAGAAAGAGACGAAAATCACCATCTATTATCTTCTCACCTTTTTTTAGCGTTTATTATGTGTTCGTTAGAGAGATCGTCTTGTTCGTCTGAGCTTGTATAGTTTGTCAGATTCGCCGGAGAACTCGTCAGCGTCATCATATCTCGCCGAAGAACTCGTCAGCATCATCAAATCTCGCCGAAGAACTCGTCAGCACCGTCTGATCAAAATTTGATATATTGTTCAATTTCAGAGCTCCGGACTTCAAGAAATCGTGGGAGAGCGAGAATAATTTAGATTTGATTAGTTAGGTGTACAATGGTATTTTAACTATTAAAATTTTAATCGTAAAATTGGATAAGGTATAAATGAAATCTGGTATAAGAAAAGTGGTATTTCTTGACAAATTCCCTTTTATTTTTTAATCCAATTATCAATTAGTAGTGGCATAATCATAAATCCAATTATCAAAATAGGGCTGGACACAAAGGCAATTACTCGCTATTTTATGTGTGTTTGATACTAATTTTATCTTCTACGAATAATAAAATTTAAAGTTGTAGTTTATTTATTAAATATGATTATTTACTATCGAATACTTGGTCAAAATGAATTACTTGAAAATTACTTACCTCATTCTATTATTTGATACTTGTGAATTATTTACGAGTATTTTTTAGTATGTAAGAATTACTTACGTTATAATACTCTATTAGAAATAGACATGAAAATTTGTTTTGTTTACTCTATAAAAAGAGCATAAAATACATTAAACGAAATATTTTTGTGTATTATAAGGAAAAAATATATGAAACATAAATATTTCGATATAGAAGCATTGTATGATTCTCAAGATTACAAAAATGTTTTCTTTTTGCAAGTAACGGATAGTAACAAGCCAAATGATTTTTAAATTCTTGTTACTTATTTTTTATTTCTAAGTATCTAAATTTTTATATTTAATGCCCAACTTAAAAAAGATGAGTACTTGCAAATTAAGAAGGATACGAAATATTAAACAAATATATGATAAGTAACGAGTATTTGTGTCTAAATTTAAATGCAAAAAAAAACAAATATTATTAAGAAACTGATGTAGTGGAAAACGATAATATAAGAATCGTATTTAATTTTTAAATCCTTTAAATCAATATCTTCTTAAATTCGTTAAAAACACCAATATTCCAGACAAAAACAAAGAATTAAAAGAGAAAAAGCTTCTTAATTAATAAAATAACTAGATTTTGACACACACTTTCAAAGCGAATGATCGTTTCTTTTGCAATTTCTTAACTTTTTCAACATACAAAATTATGTTATCATTTGTGAATCGTCTTTATTATTTTACATTTACATGAAGAAATTATGATAAGTTTAGTGTTTATTGACAGTAGTAGATTTTATTTGTATTAGATTATCACTACTGTGACATAAACATAAAACTGCATAACACTTTGTTAATTTTTCAACTTTAAATACTATTATCAGATTTTTTTAATATTACAATAAATAATGATATCATTAAAATATTTGATTTTCATATTGTTTGTTGTTTTTGATCAAATTAATAATAACAAAATGGGATAGGATATATTGTTAAAATCATTTAGAAATAAAACATATATTGGAAACTACAAAGTTGTATATAAAATACAATGGCCACTCTAAATAGAAAAAACAAATACCTGTTTGTTTGAAAGAGAAATAAATACTCATAATTTTTTTAAGAAACGATTTTTTTTTTTTGCATTACAGATTCTTATCATTGGTCCGGTAGTGAAAGGCCCACGTTACGTTTATTGTGATAAGTGAAAGGCCCACGTTACGGAATATATTGATAATATTGTGGTATTCAAAGTGAAAGTTGGTTTAAAATGGGAGCTGTTATTGGTTGATTATTTTTTTGTCGATGAACTTTAAAAAAAATCCAAAAAAGGCAACAACATTCTTTTGTAAACAAATCTAAAAGGTAAGAGGGTGTGCGTTCGGGTACCCATTCGGGTTCAGTTTGGATCTATTCGGGTTTTGGGTTTTCAGGGTCAAAGATTTTAGCCCCATTCAGGTATTTCTAAATTTAGGTTCGGGTTTGGTTCTGAACTTTGCGAATTCGGTTCGGATTCGGATAATCCATTTAAATTATTTTAAAATTTTTAAAATTAATAATATACTTGAAATTTCTTAAACTTTGTAGATAAAATAATATATTACATATAAATTTGAATAACATATGTCAAAATACCTAAACTTAACGTATAAATTAGTTTGGTTTTAATATTTGGACAGAGAATCAATAGATATTTCAAATATTTTTGGTGTTTTGAGTATACTTTAGCTATTTTAAACATTTACTTTTGACTATTTGTATATATTTTCAAGTATTTAGACAACTTAAAAGTATCTTATTTATTTTGGATGTTTTTAATATACATTAAATCTACAAATGATTAATATATCTAAGTATATAAATCTATTTCGAATACATTCGGGTACCTAAAATACTTCGGTTTGAGTCGAGTTCGCTTTCGGTTCTTTAGATACCAAAATTATAAACTCGTTCAGTTATTTAATCAATTTTTGTTCGGATTCGATACTATTTTTTTAATCGGGTTCGGTTCGGTTCTTTTGATTTGGATTTTAGGCAAGGGCATAGTCCTATCCCTTAATAATTTTGCATTAACAGTACAGATCAAATGTGTCTATTAAGAGGTCCCACATTTATATTAAGACAAAGACATGTCTAAGTAATCTTTTTTTGAAAACCAAACCAGACACTAACTCAGTATAGCTATTGGTTGATTCATTAGACCGGTTTAACCGGTCAAACCAAATTTTCAATTTTTAAAAATTAAATTTGTATAATCAAATATTTACATTATATAGACTTATAAAGTAATTCTACATATAATATATTTTTTCTATTTTATTAACTAGAAAATAATCAATAAGCATAAATCTAGCTATATATACATTAAACTAGTAAATACTATGTAAAATTGAAATCGATAAAAAACTATATGATTAATTGTTCAAATTATCGTATTTATTTACTTTTACAATTAAAGTTTTATATTTTTTAATATGTCAAAATAAGAATAATATTGAAAGTCAAAATATATTTGTTTACATTCTTTCTTAAGAAAACAGAATTAAATAGTAATAGTCAAACATCGATTATGAAATATTAAATTTTAATAACAATTGAAAACACATTAATTATATGTTAATATTTTAGAACCGAGTTTTAAAGTTGACCCGGATTACTAGTTTTACCGGTTTATTATCGGTTTTACCGGTCTTTTTAAGTTTGAGGTTTAAACCGAACCGGATTCGATTTCTTCAGTGATAAAACATTTTTCAAAGCTGTCTCGTACAGTCCTCCCTTATCTTAAATCATAATCCTATTTGTATAAAGACAAACGATAATTACCAAAATAAAAGAACACCTGAAAGAAAGAATAAAAATGAAAGCAAAATAAAAAGGAAAGAATACACACTGCATCGGTAAATAATAAGTGTTTGATAGATTATGTAACAAGTTGTAAGTAACATAGCATATAATGAACTAAGTATCAAAAATATAAAACACTAGATATTTGGTTTCTATGTGCAAGTAATTAAATTTGTCAACTTGTCTTGACAATCTAAGTACTTAACTTTCAAGGTGGATAAAAGCGGATGTGAGTCAAATAACGAGTTTAAACTGAGTAACGTGTAATTATACCCAATCCTCCCAGCTAACCTGCTCTGCGTTATATATACCCTTGTTCAAAAACGCGGAAATCGCCGTTAAAACGCAAATCGGCACTCAACTGTTTCGATTTGGAGCAAATCGTTCATAAAATCGGAGATAAAAAAAATTATCCT
Organism: Moricandia arvensis; assembly: GCA_905132765.1. Classification (NCBI taxonomy): domain Eukaryota; kingdom Viridiplantae; phylum Streptophyta; class Magnoliopsida; order Brassicales; family Brassicaceae; genus Moricandia; species Moricandia arvensis. Next base: position 22,674 of record CAJHQP010003323.1, read on the forward strand.
TTACTCTTAATTTTAAGTGTGAAATCATGAATTGGGTAGTAAATCTTTCATATCTGGGTAAAACACATCAAAAAACAAGTTTAGAATGTGAAGAATCGTGAAAAAAGAGAGTGAGAATCGAAAATTAGGGTTTTTGTTCGTCAGAGCTCGATGTAGAAGACAAAGGCATTTCTGTAAGGCTAATGTGCTGCACTCCCGTTCGAACCCGTGACCATATATGTGAAAACAAGGAAGGAAAACCACTGGACTAAGACATACTTGACGTTATATAATACATTTACTTATATATATAATATAAATAGTTTTAAAAATTTTAAACTAATCCTTGATTAATCTACGATTAATCTCCGATTTTATCATTAATCGCTAGGCGTCACCCGAGCATACGGGGAACGCCTAGCGAGGTCCCGAACAAGGATATATACTATGGATAGATATAAGTCAAATATTGAATAATAAAAATTATGATTTATATTTATCTAGTCGAAAATGAGTATTTTTTATTCGAATACTTTTTTCAAAATGAGTTAATTGTCTCATTCTATATTTGATATTTGCGAGTATTTGTAAATTAATTTTAAGTTTTTTTGTAAATTTAGAAAAATTACTTGCTAAATAATACTCTGGTAGAAAGAAACGTGTGAGTATCTTTTATTTACCTTACAAGGAAAAACATAAAGTTATTTTAAACAAAATAAAAATTACATTATACAAAATATTTATATCTCTTATAAAGAAAAAATGAGCAAAAGATATAAAATTTTCCATATAAGAGTATTATTTACCTTTTACTACAAGAAAAAAATTGTGGACTTGGACTTCCACTCTTAAGTCTAATCATTTTTTAATCACAACAAAAATAATTGAATTTATCAATATCACATTATTTTTGCTAGAAAACAAAAGAAACAAGCAATACATAATAGAGATAATTGGCCAATACACCCCAAATGGGGGTCTATACTAGTCACTTGCCCATGATGAGACTAATTTATTTTGTCTGACCAAATTGCCCTTCTTTCTCTCTCTCCTTCCTTCCTGCATTTACATGTGGGTGTGTCAGTTTTTTTTTTCATTTTCGTTATCAATGCTCTTCTCTGCTCTTATCATTTTCAAAATGAATTACATGCAAAATAAATATGTTAAATATTTTTGAGTTCACTTTGATTCTTAAAAAATAATTTTAAATATGTTATTAGAGAAGTACATACAATTAAATTACATCAATTTTTTGATGATATCAATTTTCTGGGTTTTAGATTCGACGTCGTGTTAGCGGTTAACAAATATTATAGACGTTAACAGAAGTGTTAGTTGTTAACAATTATTTTTACGCTTCGCGTTAATAAATGTGTTCGCTGTTAACAAATATTGTAGACGTTAACAGAAGTGTTAACTGTTAACAATTATTTTTACGCTTAGCGGAAATAAATGTGTTGGCTGTTAACAAATATTGTAGACGTTAACAGAAGTGTTATATGTTAACAAATGTTTTTACACTTCGTGTTAATGAGAGGAAAGAGAAAGGGCATTCTCGGCATTTTCTTGCCAAATGGTTGTGTCAGTGTCCTTCATGTCCAATCAATGGTACTTTGCTAATTTGAGCTTCAAATATGGGTAGTTCACTAAATCACTCTAAATAATATCAAATTGGGTAGCTAACCTGTTCAATTGTTCATTTCAAAAACAAAAAAAACATGTTCAATTGTTACTTGTTTTATATTTACATATATTAAAATACTCGATTTTCAGATTAACAACAACGGGTACTTAAAAATCGAAGTGGATATGAACAAGTGAAATGTATATAACAAGGCCGTATCTGAGATTTATTGAGAAATTGTTAGAAATACTACAAGTTAAATATCAATTTTCAAAAATATCATCAATCCAAAATATATTAATATTTAGGTTTAGGCTTTAGTGATTATTGTTTATTGTTTAGGATTTAGTATTAAAGAGTTGTGATGAGTTTATAAATGTTCTATAATTTTTTGAAAAAATTAGTTAGTGTTATTTTATTACAAATTTAGGGTATTTGTGAAAATATTTATTTATTCATGATAAATTTAAAAATTAGTACCAAACTGTAAAATTAAAATTTCTCCAGATTTATTGGACCATTAACATTTCCGGTTAATCTTTCCAAAAATCAATAATTGGAGGTCATGTGGAATATATATAGTAGTTTTTCAAAATTTCTACGCCAATATGAACGTTTCATCCGTTTTTGTTTATAGCCGGCCATGTATATAAGTAAGGAATTTTTGTGTCTAGTGACATATAATTTCATAGGGAAGAGCAAATCCATCATGTGAGCTAATCCATTATGGTCCCAAAATTACACTTGTCTTTAAAATATAAAACTATTTTTTTTTGTCAAGGATAAAACTATTATTCTATCTAGGAGTGGTCAAAAATACTCGTTACAGACCTTATACTCATTATTCGCTACGTACTTGACTCATTCTTTCGAGTACTTGTTGTTATCAAGTATGGTATCAAGTTGTAGAAATTAGATACTTGCAAGTACAAGACAATCAACAAGTATGAAAAGAAATTAACTACTACTCTTGATATTACTCTTTACTTGCTTTAAGGCATCTCCAACCAACTCCATCATTTTTGTGGGGTCCACCTTTAAAATAAGGGGTTAAGGGGGTAGTTCTCCAATGGTGTCCCTTCAAATATTTTATTTTATTTTACAGTTTAGTACTCAATTTTATTAATAATTAATTATAATCATTAAACTTTAATAATTAAATAATAAATACATACTAATATGTGATATTGACAAAATTAGTAAACACATTTAGTAATAACACTAAATTATTCATAAAAACATAAAATTACATATAATAGTAAAACACATACAATTTTAAATTACAAAATACATTTAAAATACAAAACTAATCAATATGATTATTTCCGTAATGTTCCCATATATGCTCAATCAATGCATTTTTAAGTGATAAATGAGCTTCTTTATTTTTAATCTCAAGATTACGTGCTAAAAATTATTGAAAAGGCATATCTTCATTGTTGACAAATTTAAACTCCATTGATGATATTAACACTCGTCAATTTATCCGATCTGAACAAGCACGAATCATACAAAAAAGAACTCAGCAACAACAATCTGAAGAAACTGCTCCAAATTTATATCGATAATATTTTGGAGATTTTTAAGGTTCGAGACAACTGTATCATAAATTTATATTGTAATGTATAATATTTTAGCTTATTTTAATGTGTAATCTTTGAGATTATTATTTTAATGTGTAATATTTTAGCTTATTTTAATGTGTAATATTTCAGTTTATTTTAATGTATAATATTTTAACTTATTATTATTATTTAAAGTGAATTTTATAAGATTATATAATAATATTTAAGTGCTAGTATAATTATAATATTAAAATACAGCATGAAAAATAATAAGTATACAATCATTAAACATACATAAATAGAAGGACTAAAGTGAAAAGTAAATAGTATTTTAAGAGGGTGCACTGTTCACCCCCTTAAAATTTGAGGGGATAAAGGGCCATTGTAGTGCAAAACCCTTCAAAAAATGAGGAGATAAGGGTCCGTTAGAAAAAACATTTTTGTTATTGTGAGAAGTGAATAATATTTCTATAGAGAGATATATATTTTTATTCGTTCCTCTTCTTTATAATATGAACAAACATTTTGTTTATAATAAGTTTTTTTATGTTTTCAAGTAGAATAAATAAAATAACCTTTTATTTTTATTTTTAGTGAATTACTATTGAACAAGTGTTTCTTAAATACTCGTAACTATATGCACGTAATTCACAAATACTCACATATAACTCATAAGTACTCGTAAATAAGTAATAAAGCAAGACAAGTAACTTACAAATATTTCATTCTTCAACAAATACTCGAAATAACAAATACTCATTTTTAATAAGTCAAGTAAAAATCTAAATTTTCATTAATCAAACAAGACAAGTCAAGTAGCAAGTATCGTAAAATAGCAAGTATCGCTAAAATAGCAAAATAGCAACTACCCGCCTTGTGTCCAACCCTAATTCTACCCTCATATTTTGTAAAGACTATAAAGAAACCTAAATAGTTCAAACACCAAATTACCTGGTTTTAGATCTACTTGGTAGATGGAAGAGAGTAAAAGAAACTTGGTAGATGAAGAAGCTAAAGCTTCTCTAGACATATGGAGATATGCCTTGGGGTTTGCAGATATGGCAGCTGCAAAGTGTGCCATCGACCTTAAGATACCAGAAGCCATTGAAAACCATCCTTCTTCACAGCCCGTGACACTAGCCGAACTCTCCTCCACAGTCTCTGCCTCTCCGTCACATCTCCGCCGTATAATGAGGTTTCTTGTGCACCAAGGAATCTTCAAAGAAGTCCCCATAAAAGATGGTCTTACCACAGGCTACACTAACACGCCACTCTCTCGCCGTATGATGATCACAAAACGTGACGGCAAGTCTCTGGCTCCTTTGGTTCTCTTGGAGACAAGTCCCCAGATGCTAGCTCCGTGGTTAAGACTGAGCTCAGTTGTGTCTTCTCCGGCCAATGGCTCACAACCACCACCGTTTGATGAGGTGCACGGTAAGGATTTGTGGGCTTTAACAGAATATAATTCGTGCTTCAGCGAGATGTTCAATGAGGCCATGGCTTGGGACGCAAGGCGCGTGGTACCACGTGTTGCCCGAGCTTGTCACGACTTGTTTGACGGCGTGGCGACGGTGGTGGATGTAGGAGGTGGTAACGGAGAGGGGATGGGAATATTGGTTAAGGAGTTTCCTTGGATCAAAGCGTTTAACTTTGATCTTCCTCATGTTACCAACATTCACATACTCTATATTCTTTTCATCAACTATTACTATTCAGTGTTTTTTTTTTCTCTATTCGTACAGTTTTCAATTAGTGGTAAAATCAAATTTACACAATATAGAGAGTAAAACGAATAAATGTCAAAACTAATGTTTGAATCATCATTTTTTTTACTTTGCAATAAGCCTCAAACTAATTGTGCTTATATAAATTATGGTTTAACTTTTTATTTCGCATTTCGTGTAACCTTTGTGTTTACAATTTTTACATTCCTATTGTTGGGATTGTAATTGTATTGTCTATTTGCTACAATATTATTGTTTTATTATGTATTTTTTTAATATCTAATTTATTAAATTAAAATTTGATTTGAACTTAACCTACTAGATACCATGTGATATTTTATTTTTTGAACTATTTAACATTACTTAATTTTAATTATATATCTTTATATATAAAATAGTGTTTTCTCTCATGTGAGGTTGCTACCTCATCAAATAAACTCCCCAACAAATTGATACCTCACTTTAATTATTAAAAAATTATTAAACAATCCACATTTATCACTCTCTTATTATTTATACTAAATATATTAACACAATATTAAATAATCCATATATTTTAATGATTAAATATGAATTAAATACAAACCAATTGTCAACTTTATATTTTAAATATTTTTTAACATAATTTTAAACAAATATTTTAATGATTAAAGATGATTTAAACTCAAACAAATTATAATTTTAAAACTTTAATTACTATTTTAGCATAAATATTAAAAAATATAAAATTAAAAATTCTTGTTTTACTAATATATTTATATTTTAAGTACTTTAAAAAGTATATAATCATTTACATCATATAATTTATAACTGAAATAAATATTAATATATTTACATAATTTATAATTTAAATACAAGTAAATAAACAGAAAAGAATATGAATAGTCATTTATCATTTGATATCATAGACCATAAAAACAGGAGAACTCTTGAAAATAAGTATTCATGAATTTATATTGTTTCATTATGCACTATAATTATCTACAATATATAAAATCATCTACGTCATATATGTTATATTATATTAATACTTTTGTTAATATATATTGGTTTGAAATAAATATTAAAATATTTTTATTATTTTATAGTTTAAATAATGTAAATAAACTGCAAAGAATATGAATAGTCATTTACTATTTGATATCATAAATGAAAAACAACATAAATTATTAAAAATAATATTAATAAATTTAGTTGTATTAATCTATTTGTGTTAAGCTTTAAACTTTCTATTGAAAAATAATGACCAGTGTTAATCAAAACTTATACATAATAATACTTTTAACATTATATATAAGTAAATAATTTTAAGTAAAATCAGAATGTTAATCAATATAATAAAATATTTCAATTTAATGATAATATATATTAATTTATTAATATGTGACAAGCCATTTATACTAAATAAATGTAATGTCAAAATCAAATTTTAAAAATTAATTAATATCATTTTGTTTTGCATATAATAATTATTTATTTGGATAACATGGTATACTTAGTCATTAAATATAATAACATATACAAAATTCAAACAAACATTTATCTTTATGACTAATAAAATTAGTAGGTTTTCATGTTGCATGACTAATTTAAAATATGTTTTGTATAATGCATTATCCATATTTCTATTTTAAATTCAGATAACTATAGTTATAAGAAATTGCTTACTATTAAAGTAAAAATAGAACAAATATCGAAAAAATAACACATTTACATTTTTGTGAATTGTTTTAATAGTTAAAAAATTATATGATTTATAAAAGGAATGATAACAAAATAGTGAAGTTAATGTAACTTATTATTAAAAGTAAAATAAAAAATAAATAAATCATAAGTTATGTGAACATAAGAACTAAAGTTATCTCATCTAAATAATTGTAAAAAATAAACTTCATTACTTACTAACTTAAAAATCTTAAATGTAATTTCAATACTGATAAGAAAAAAAATATGCCCCAAGAGTTCAACAAGAGACGCAATATCAAATAAAATGACTAAAAACAAAAAAGGTAAGAAGTGCAACTAAATGATTATACAAAATAAACAAATTAGAAAAAATGTACACCAACATAATACAAATAGAACATAAACATTTTCAAACAATCACAATAATCGTATTAAAAAACTTAGTCAACTGAGCAAAATTAAGACTTGACTATTTTACAATAAACAAAGTCAACGGAAAAAGAAAAGAAATAACAAAAATAACAAAAAAATAATGATCAACACATAATAGAACCAAATACTTTAAAAGTAAACACAAAATTTAAACACTTTTGAGGTTGTCACATGGGATTTCACGTCAAAAAGTCGTCTCCTGACAACGCGACACGTGTCCCAAATATTAAAACATTGTGATTTATTAAATATAGCAGTATAACAATATGTAACTTATATAATATAATTAATAATATATATAATTTTTATGATATGATCTTCATATTTAAAATTTTGATTTACATAATTTTATATTTTGTTTTAAGTTTGAAATTCTTTTTCACATTTATCAAACTAAGTAAAACATTTTTTTTGTGACAAATACTAATATTTATTAATTTAAAAATATTATAAATTTATTAATTTTTAATTCATGAACTTTATTATTGATATTAACTTTATATATAGTAGAAGAAAAGAGAAAACATATTTTACTTAAAAGTTATAATATAAAAAACTTTTTATGTTTTAGTAAAACTGATATCTAATTCATAAAATACTACCAAAACTATATATATATATATATATATATATTTGGTATTAAACTTAATAGATCGAATTCTAGCGGTATATAAACCAAACCAAATCAAATATCTATGGTTTTATTATGGTTGCTATTTTTATACATTAAAATATCTAAAATTTGAAATCCGAATTGAGCATCTCTACAAATTAACCAAAACTACAAACATATGTAAGATTGTTAAAAAAATCCTACAAATATGGTATTAGAAGTTAAAGACTTGGAGATTGATTGACTAGCAAGTAAATACTCACATCACCCGAACCAAAAAATTACAGATACATACAACAACCTTATTTTCTAGTAAAAGAAGTCTCAAACATGATTCACAAACTCAGTTAATAACACCTTACACAAAAGGTTGAGCCCAACACTTTTAACAAACCTAGGATAATACATCCAATCAATAGAAGAATTTTTATAAGGTCCGACCAAACGTACTCGCTTCAAAATCCACCAATTTTTAAAACATACAATACATATCTTTTACAAATGCAAACCTAAAACACAAACCACAAAATCATATAAAAATAATAACCTAAATCATAAGTAAAGTATATCCCGCCTACGGGCGGGCCGACCATAGTATTATATATATATATGTTTGTGTGTGGTTTATCTTATACATGCTTAATCAATTCTATCCAAATCTACTTATACCAATTCTAAATCTAATTGACAACTAATCTTATACCATCGTATATATTACTTTTCTTAATTAAAACACTATTTAATAACTAATCTCAAATTAACTACTAATATTAAGATAATACGATAAAGTAATATATCGTATTTTAGAAGAAATCTATACTGAAAATAAATATACAGTTACTAAGACATGAATTCATATATCACGCAAAATAATAAACATTAAATTGTGCTGAACCAATGAGCCTTTGTCCATTATTTTCAGTATAGATTTCACACACTTTTCATATATCACTCAATTATTAACCAAAACTGAGGACACATTTTTCGAAAGCAAACATTTTAATTCTGTAGTTTTCTGTTTAAAATTCTAATAAATAATAATGATACATTTCTTTATTTTTCTGTAAGACTCTTTAAGGTACATTTTCAAAAAAAAAAAAAAAAGCTTTTTTAGTATGAGAGCGCTTATATATACACACACATATATAGCATACCAAAAAAATATACACATATATATACTGGTTAATATAAATATCTAAGGCTTCAACCAAAAAAATGTGACGCCGTCTTCATCAAGGTTAAATCTATTCACATACTCTTCTTTTCATCAACTATTACTATTCAGTGTTTTTTTTCTCTCTTTTCCTACAGTTTTCAATTAGTGCTAAAATCAAATTTACACAATATTTGAATCATCATTTTTTCACTTTGCAATAAGCCTCAAACTAATTATGCTTATATAAATTATGGTTTAGCTTTTTATTTTGCATTTCGTATAACCTTTTTGTTTACAATTTTTACATTCATATTGTTGGGATTGTAATTGTATTCTATTTGTTCTAATATTATTGTTTTATTATGTATTGTTTAATATCTAATTAGTTAAAGTAGAATCTTATTTGGACCTAACCTACTAGATAACGTGTGATATTTTATTTTTTGAACTACTTAACATTACTTCATTTTAATTAATTATATATATATATATATATGTGTGGGGGGGGGTTATCTTATACATGATTAATCAATTCTATCCAATATCTACTTATACCAATTCTAAATCTAATTGACAACTAATCTTATATCATCCTATATATTACTTTTCTTAATTAAAACGCAATTTAAAACTAATCTCAAATTAACTACTAATCTCAAATTAACTACTAATATTAAGATAATGCCATAAAGTAATATATCATATTTTTGATGAAATCTATACTGAAAATAAAATACACATTTACTAAGACATGAATTCATCTATCACGCAAAATAATAAACATTAAATTGTGCTGAACCAATGAGGCTTTTGTCCATTATTTTCAGTATAGATTTCACACACTTTCATATATCACTCAATTATTAACCCAAACCGAGGACATACTTTTCGAAAGCAAACATTTTAATTCTGTAGTTTTCTTTTTAAAATTCTAATAAATAATAATGATACATTTCTTTATTTTTCTGTAAGACTCTTTAAGATACATTTTCAAAAAACAAAACTCTTTTTAGTATGAGAGTGCTTATATGTACACACTAGGGATGTTAAAACGGGCTTGTCCGGCCCGTTTACGTCTAAGCCCGTTTATGTCCAAGTCCGTTTAGAAAATGTTCATTTAAAGCCCGTTTAAATCAAACCCGTTTAAAACCCGTTATGTGAAACTCGTTTAACATGAAACCCTTTTTAAGCCCTTTTAGAACTCGTTTACTTAAAAAAAATAAGCATATTTTTTTTGTATAATAACATTTTACTTCAATCAAACCTGTTGAATAAAATAGAATCCATAACCATTACATTACATTGTTTTGTTTCAACTAAAAATTCAAAGTTTACAAATCACAACATAATTAAAATGTAAAGTGTGAATTTTACAGCAAGTAATTGTCCTTACCATAAACTTAATTTTTTTTTCCTTCTTAGACTACCAAGACCTGTCCATAATCAAAAAATAACCTATCGTTATATATTTTCATCAAACAAATTATAAACTGATATAAAACATAACGAAAATATTAGATACCATTGTTCCATCAAACATTTCAATCTTTTGATGTTGAAGACTCCACTCCTGAACTGCTTGCTTTCTTTTTAACCTCTTCATTTTCATCAAAGAGGTCTTCAATAGTACCTACAAATTATAATATGAATTGGTGACAAAAATAATCATAAATGGTTTTATAAGTTTTACCTTCATATTCAGCAAAACCGCGCAACCAATTCCTAGTAAAGCTGAGAAAAAAAATAAATGGGTCAAACGGACTGTCCGATTATTTTGATTAAAACCCGTTTATTAAAAGGACATAGATGGACACATCCGACTAAGCCCGTTTAAGATCATTAAGTAATCGGGCTTTTAACGGACACTAAAATTACACCTAGCCCGTTTATGTCCATTTATAGAAAGCCCTAATTAACATCCCTAATACACACACATATATAGCATACCAAAATAAATATAGACATATATATACTTGTTAATAGAAATATCTAAGGCTTCAACCATAAGTTTACGTATGATATAAATTAGTTGTATCTAAATACTTAAAATGGAAAATGATGACAGTGGGTGTTGCACGATTGGAGAGATAAAGACTGCATAAAAATATTGAAGAACTGCAAAGAAGCGGTCCCAACAAATATCGGGAAAGTGGTGATAGTGGAATCTGTAATCAGAGAAAAGAAACAGACAACGATAGTGGAAGAAAGAGATGAAAAGTTAGAGCATGTCAGATTGATGCTTGATATGGTGATGATGGTTCACACAAGCACAGGTAAAGAACGGACTTTGAAAGAGTGGGACTTTGTTCTTAATGAGGCTGGTTTTGCTCGGTACGAAGTTAGGGACATTGATGATGTTCACAGTGTTATCATCGCGTATCGGTCTTAAATTGATTGAATCCAAGCTGGGGAAAAGCTAAACCAAAATTTATTTCAAGCAAACTCAATATATTAATAATTATCGTGTTGTTGGTAACTGTGATGAGTTTCAGATAAGCGTGAATGCTTGTGTCGTGTCAGAATAATCAAGGCTTGTTTCAGTACCACTATACCAGCCATGTTGTGTTTGTTCTTTCTATTTTCATTCTAATAATCTCTTTGATTCATATGGACTTGCATGTGTAACTTGCTTTTAAAAAACTTGCATGTGTAACTTGCTTTCCTTCAGATTTTTGTCTTCTGTATTTAATTCCAATATATAAATGTAATTTTATTAAATATCTGTATATATATAGATGAAGAACCAGACTAAATGAAAGGAAAAAATTAACCTTACTTAACCTAACTAAAACTCAAAAATAATTGTACTGTAGTTCAGAGGAACTGTTGGATAACTAAAACTCAAAAATAAAAAGTAAAATTAAATCGAGTTAAATTATTATGCTCAAAACTACATCTCTAATATGTAAGTAATGTAACAATATAAAAATATTTTAGAAAGTGTTTAATTTACAAAATGTTAAAATCTATAAGCAAATCAAAATAAAGTATTAAGCAATTATTATAATTTGATCATTTTATAAATATTTATATCCATACGTCAACATGAAAAAAATCATCTAGTAAATACTACAACACTTCAGTAATATTTATAGAGCATGATATTAATTAGTTTACCAAATACGTGGTCTAATATAAGTAAAATTGGGAAACAGTTGGTATTAAATGATTGGGGAGACAAAAATTGCATAAAGATCTTGAAGAATTGCAACGAAGCAATCTCAGCGAATACGGGAAAAGTGTTTATAGCAATAATGGAAGAAAGATATGGGAAGTTAGAGCATGTCAGATTGATGTTTGATATAGCAATAATGGCTCAAACAAGCAAAGAACGGACTTTAAAAGAGTGGGACTTTGTTCTTAACGAGGCTGGTTTTGCTCGATATGAAGTTAGGGGACATTGATGATGTTTAGTGTTGTTATCATCGCCTATCGGTCTTAAATGGAAGAGCCGGAGAGCTAAACCTAAATGTCATTGGAGAAAACTCAATATATTTAAGTTGTATGATTATCGGTTTGTGAGTAAGTGTGAGAAGTTATAGTTAAGTTGAGTGATTGTGTTGTGTCAGAATAATCAAGGCTTGTCTCAGTACCATGTTGTGTCTGCTCTGCGTATTTTCACATGTTTATTGAAATATCATTGCTTCATGCGAATTTGCACTCGTAATTTGAAAACAATTATATATTGAGATAAACTTATTTTTATATTAAAATTTTAAAAGTATAATTTATTATTTCTTTGATGATATTTGAATTCAATTTTCATTTAACCATATTCAGTGAATTTAAGTTATTATAATCAATTTTTATGTTATATTTACATTTAATGTATATATATTTATATATTTATATTATAATTCTGAGAATTTCTTAATCTAATTATTTTAGTTAAAAATATATTAAATAAATTTATATAAAATTTAAAAGAAATTTGGTTACAAAAATGTATGATTATAAAGAATTGAATTGAAATCGTATTTAGGTAATTTGTATATATTAAAAATATAGTGGTACTAAGATTCAAAGTATATAATTAAGAAACAGAAAATTTCTTAAGCTTATGAACAATATAATTAAATTTTATTTTTGAACTTTTGTAAAAATATTTTTATATTTCTATTATTACATAACTTTTCGGGTAAGATTTTATTATATTAATTTAATTATGATATATAAATAATTACGATATTTCAAATGTTTTACCATGTAAATGTTCATGTCAAAATAAGCTTCATTTCATATTTTAATCCTTTTCGGTTTTCGCCAGATATCTCTTTCTTTTCATTTCATGTATGTAAATTTTACATTTATGGCTGAGACTGTGTGGTTTAGTGGTAAAATTAAGTCACAATGTTATTGGACACTCACATAGATGTGAGTCCTTGTTTTCAGTCCATTTTAGTATCCAAAGAAAAAGTCTGTCCACCAAATGCACCTTCTCTTGAAATTTAGCCTGATGCCTTTTTTCCTATGTAGTTCTCATCCTGTTTTTTCTTCTTGGCTGATTTAACCGACCTTTTGCTCCAGCTTGTTTGCTTCCATCATAGGTTGTAAACACTGAAACTTTTTTTGAATGAATGAATACTCGGCGTAAAAGAAAAAAAAGTTTAGGATATCCAAGGTTAATCAAAAAAATAAATTGCATCATGTGAATAAAAGTTTGTTTCTTTGATCACCAGATTGATTCTTGTTCTTGCTTAGAATCATGGTTTTCCTTTAGTTTTTATGAATTAATATATGATCGATGAGTACAACTGATGGATACTGTTTTATTGCCTTATGTTCATTTGCTGAGAAATTTTGTGACAGAAGAACAAAACCATTGAAAGCTAAGTTTTAACTATTTAAAAAATACTAGTAATACAAAACGTTGACCTTAAAGTTGTCTTGTCTGTTAAAACAAAACAAGCCGGTCAAAATAATCTACCTTTTAACACTGGTCTTAGTCAACAAAAGAGTGCTTCCTTCGTTGAAATTTAGAAACTGGAAAAATTGTACTTAAGAAATTGAGTGGTCGGTCCATGATAAAACTAAGAGGAAGAAACCAAAACGAAAAGTCAAGTCTATGTGTATCTCTCTACCTTATTACATTTTAAGATTTGTTTACTCTTTTGGGGATCAAACTCACCATTAGTCTTAAGAAATTTCTTTCTGGATATATATTTTGTAAGACTCTCTCTACTTTTTAACTCACATGACTCTCTTTACATTTTCTTTAACATAAAGCAATGAGTGAGAGGGTTGGTGAAATCTGAAAGAAATCCAATTTCGTTGGAGTTTTGTTGTATATTGTAAGTCCAGTGTCTAATCTTTTTTGACCTATTAGTTGAAGTTATGGAGTAATACTTTGACCTTTTATACATTATACATACCCCTCGATGTGATATGTTCATTCATATGAAACCACAGAATGTTGCTCTTTGGTCTCTTATTAAGGTCTTCACTGCAGTTTCTTGCGTGTAACTGAAAGGTGGGACATTCATCAAAAGCTATGAATTTCGATCAAAAAGCTCATCCAGATTGTGTATATTCAGACAATCCTTTCCATGAATGTGCTTCAGCTTGTCTAGAGAAAATTTCTCAAGGCCATGTCAAGAAGAAGAGTAAGAAGCAAGGTAGGTCATTTTCCTTTCTTCTGATCATTGTTTTTCCTTTTGCAGATTGTTTTATCTTTCAAGTAAAAGTTTGTGTATTGTTGACTTATTGTTTTTTTTTATTACAGGTTTAAAGGTTCTTAGTTTCTCAGGGAGCTTTGGTAGGAAAAAGAAGGAATCGTATTCACAACCGCTTTCACCGTTATCTGCAAAACCATATAACGGTTTTGGAAACGCTAATTTCCCTAAGGTTCACCATGCAGTAGCTCCACCAGTTTCTGTGAAGAACAAAACAGTTACTGATTTGAATAAGTCTTTCACCTCTTCATCATCCAGTGAACCGGTTGATAAAAGCAAACCGGTATCACCTAAACCGGGAAAACAAGATAGAAAGACTGAAACTACACTATATAATTTCCTAAGCTCTCCAATACCGCATGGTAAAGAGAGCAGTGATGAAGAAGAAGAAGAGAACAACAATGAGATTGGAGTAGAGCTCGATCTTGAGTCGGTAATGTCTGACACTATCGTCTCTGTCGGGAAATACAGAGTGAGATCGGGTTGGGCAACAATCTTAAGCACAATCATCGAGAAACATGGAGACATTGCTCAAAACTGTAAGCTTGAGTCAGGATCAATGCGGTCTCGTTACCTCGAGTGTTTATGTTCGTTGATGCAAGAGCTCAGGTCAACCCCGGTCGGGATGTTGACCAAAGTCAAAGTCAAAGAGATGCTCGCAGTTCTCAAAGACTTGGAGTCAGTAAACATTGAAGTGGATTGGCTGCGTTCGGTTCTTGAGGAGTTTGCGCGGTCTCAAGAAGATGTAGAGACTGAGAAAGAGAGGCAAGAGGGTTTAGTGAAGGCTAAGAGAGAAGAGCTTGAAGCTCAAGAAGCGGGTTTGGTTCGGATGGAGGAGGAAGTGGCCGAAGCGAGGTTACGGATTGACGAGACACGGGCCTTGATGGTCGAGATGGAGAAAATGGGATTCAAAATGGAGAAATTTAAAGGGAAAACGTTTATAGATGAGTTCTGTGAGTTTTGTGTTGTTGCTAAATGTTATTCCCTCTGTTCCTAAAAGATCAATATTCTAGTTTTTCCACACTTTTTAATAAAACATAATAAATTTGCATAGTTTTTTGTATTTATCTTCTTTCTATAATTTTAAACCAATAAAAAATCAATTAGTGCAATTAAGTTTTTTGAAGTTTACAATTAGATAATAAAATATACATTGAAAATGTAAAACATAGATTTTTTAGGAACAATTTTTTTCTCTAAAATATGCATCTTTAAGAAACAGAGGGAGTAATAGTTAGTAGTAGTATATGGGAAAAGATGGTTTTATATCACTAAGGTGAATGAATGTTTATTGAGAATTCGACCAAAATAAGCACGAACTTTGCACGAATTGCCAAAATAAACATGAACTTTAGAGCTGACCAAAAAACACCACAAACTTCCATTGACTTCCCAATTAATTCACAATCTTTTCATTGACTTGCCAATCTAGCACACCGTCAAAAAATTTAACAGAAATATTTAACGTCGTTAACTGTTGGCGTTAAGTAAAACGACATCGTTTTCAAATGAGACGAAACGACGTCGTTTTACGTGAATTGGAATTAAAAAGATGAAGTCTCACGGGTTCGAACCCAGGTTGCTTGGATCAAACGGCGAAGTCTTTTGCCACTGGGCTACGAGCACTTTCATCGTATTAACTAATACATTTAATTTTATTTAGTACCCCATAAAAAAATTTCCAAAAAACTTAAAAAAAATTTAAAATTCTAAAAAATTGGAACAATAAAGAAACTTTTTATAAAATTAATTTTAAAATTAAAATTAAAAATAAAATTTTATTTTTCTTTTAAAAAAATCAAAAATCATCCAAAATTCTGATTTTTTTTAAACAATTGCTAAAAATCGAATAAAATCATCAAAAATTTAATTATACACCCATTATTTTTTCCATTTTCTTTGAATTTTTAAATTTTTGGAAATATATCCACATAATGCTCAAAAATTTTCTAAAAACAAAATTCCAAAAAATTTAAAAATTCAAAGAAAATGCAAAAAAATTATGGGTGTATAATTAAATTTTGGATGATTTTATTCAATTTTTAGCAATTGTTTTAAAAATCAGAATTTTGGATGATTTTTGATTTTTTAAAAGAAAAATAAAATTTTATTTTTAATTTTAATTTTAAAATTAATTTTATAAAAAGTTTCTTTATTGTTCTAATTTTTTAGAATTTTAAAATTCTTTTTAAGTTTTTTGGAAATTTTTTTATGTTCAATCGCTACTAAATAAAATTAAATGTATTAGTTAATATGTTGAAAGTGCCCGTAGCCCAATGACAAAAGACTTCGCCGTTTGATCCAAGCAACCTGGGTTCGAACCCGTGAGACTTCATGTTTTTAATTCCAATTCACGTAAAACGACGTCGTTTCGTCTCATTTGAAAACGACGTCGTTTTACTTAACGCCAACAGTTAACGACGTTAAATATTTCTGTTAAATTTTTTGACGGCGTGCTAGATTGACAAGTCAACGAAAAGATTGTGAATTAATTGGAAAGTCAATGAAAGTTTGTGGTGTTTTTTGGTCAGCTCTAAAGTTCATGTTTATTTTGGCAATTCGTACAAAGTTCGTGCTTTTTTTGGTCGAATTCTCAATGTTTATTTATTAGTAACTTGTAATGGTGTTGAGGTGTTTGTTGTTGCTAATAAATATGTTTGGCTTTGTGATGCAAATGTTCTTTTATTTTTTGCTTTTCTTTCGTTTTCCCTAATGGAACGATTATAAAAACTAGAGATTTCTCCGAGCTACGCCCGGTTATTTTTTCTCTATATTGCAAATTATGTATTGTTTTGTGATTGAAATTTTAAAATTATTAAAGTTCAATTTTTTTTCTTTCAATATCAAAGTACATATAGATTGGTAAACAAACTGAATAAAAATAAATTAAATATTAGTTAAAATTCAATTATTCTTTTATTTCGTTTATTTGAGTTTTATAAAACTATGGTTAAATTAACATATCTCAAACATTGTTTTAACGTTAACCTCAACTAAATATATATTTTAAACTTTACTATTGATTATTTATTATTTGGTGATAAGAAAATCTATTTAAATTCGTTCTTAAGTGTCAAGGGAGTGGTGAAATGAAAAAAAATTGAAATCTTATAAAAGTGATGTACATTAAAAAAATCCTGAAATTATGTCAAATATATTTTTTCCCTATGCAGCAAAATAAAATATAATATAATAATATTCTCTAAGAGCTATTTGTTGTTTTCCCTAAGAAAATCCAAAGTATATAGTTGCTTTTTTAAAAAGGATTTACAATTTATGTCTTTAATTGACATTCAATGATTGCCTTCAATAATGCTCACTAATGGAAATTCGGGTTCTAATATTTGGTCTTGGAGCTAGAGAATATTTAGTTTTGGGCTGAAGAGGGGGTTCATAGTGTGTTATGTACAAACCTCAGTAATCAATATTACTTTTATAATATCCATCGTTCATCATATTGAAATATCATATTATTATATATTTTACCTTAAAATAAAAAATCAGCGTTTGTTTAAATATATAGACTGGACCATAAGAATTAAGTTCGGTAAAGTAGAAACTTACAAAAAGAGAAGTAATTATTGATAAGCTTAGGAGACTTCTATAATTCTAAATCATTGAACAAACTTAAAATGATTGATTTTCCTTGTCTAACTTTTATGACTCCAAGTCTCATCTTACGAAAAACAATTTACAAAGTTATGAAAAAAAATATTTGTACTTTTCTTTCTGTAAACATCAAAATGTCTTTCCTTGAGCATGTACAACGTCATTACTTGTTGCTTGAAGTAACAACAATCATCTCTGTCTACCAGAACAATATTCAGATAATACTTGACATTGAATTTGTTTTTGATGTTCTGAAAATCTAGTGTGTCTTTACTGCAAAAACACAAGCTCGTGTAGTTTGTAATGTACCTCCATCGAACTGCACTGTACTTCTTCTTCTCTTGCCTTTCCTTCATGAAAACCCTATGCTCAAATACCTCTTTGAAAACCCATAAATAGCAAGCATTAGATATGTGCACTTAAGCACAAGTTTCATCTAGATCCAGCTTCATTAAATATTTTACTACTCGTCAGCCATCTCAACGTTACCATTATTCATGCAAACAAAAAGAAAAGAACTCCATATAATATTGGTTTCTTCCACTGTTATGTTCTTTATCATTGCTTCCGCTTCCTCCAATAGCTCTGCTTCACCCAACACGTTAACCATGCGTGTGTAGTGTTTTATCCATGACTCAATAAAATATTTTATCTCATCATTAAACATATTAAATAACCAGTTGTTTTCTCTTATTCATGACTAATTAAAATTTATAGTTATCAAATCTCTGATCACCTTCCTAGCATGTGAGTATTTTTCTTCAAGACGCACACATATAACCAGGTCAAAAAATTTAAATAATGACAGAACTAGTACAACATGCAAACTATATGAAAATAGGAACATCTAGTAATAAGCAAGAAGGAATTTCTTACTTCACCTTCACAAGCGTACCCAATAACAAACAAACTCACTAACATATATATCATGAAGGTTTGTTTTGGTTCTAACAAAATAATGCAAAGACACTAATAAATTATCAAAACCCATCAACTTATACGATACAAAAACTTAAAAACTAAGCACACCATAAAGAGCTTATCCGTAGGTAAGCTATGCTTACGATTTTTAAAAGGTAATTAATAACTCATATTCAAACCCATTGAATATAACCAAGAACTAATACAAAAGATGATAACTATTCAAATAATAGAATTAGCATGTCAAAGTTAGAAGAAAACACATTCGGTGTAAGAGCTTATCCACTAAAAGGTTGGAAAATTTGAAGAGTGGAGATAGTAAATAACACGAAGACTATCATAAAAAGTAAAAGGAGTGATCAATTTTCAAACATTAAGATCAATCGGAAGCAAAAATTCGGGATATACTAAACCAAAACAAAGAAAAATATCCGGAATGGCTCTTGTCTGGTAGTATCCCAGATTTGCAGCTTGATTCTCTTATAATCCAGATCATTAGCCCGTGTCTTGAAATTAATTATATCGACAGCAGAAAAAAAAAGGAACTTGAGTGACTATTGACCATAAAAAAAGCACTTACGAAGAGTGTTATGTATCAAAGAGATCATACATGGTTTTTGTCATAAGTTGCATGCTCGAAGAGAAGCGTGATGTTCAATTATGTCTTTTGCATTCCTTTGATCCAGTTCTGTTTAATCAAAAAATGAAAAGAGCAATATAACCCAAAAAAATTATCATTTAAGAAAATATATGATTTGATAGTAACCATTATGATATTAAATTCATACAGAGACAAACAGATGGAGATGTAACACCCACCATTGACGAACATGGAAAAAAAAACTAAAGATCGCGTTTTCTATGATTCGACTTTCATTACAAACAAAAACTCTCTCTAATAGAAGTCAAATAACATGAGCGTTTTTATAGAAACCGAATCGATTCACCAAGTTGAGGAAGATAATTATTTTTTTGGTACGAAAACGTTTTACGCGAAAAGAGAGATTAAAAAGATTAATTGCATATATTTTGATGACATAGTTAATTTTTTTGTCAAAAATGACATGTCATTAATCTTGTAATTGATTGGTTAATTAAATATGCCAAGGTGGACACTCTAGATTCTGATTATATCCCCTTTTAGTATTGTTAGATATAAGCTACCTTGAGTTCTATAGTTCTGCTATGTTCTAACTTCTAAGGGGGATGTACTCAATGTAAAATTTGAGGTGATTTGATTTTTAATGAGGTTGTAAATGATTTCAAGGAATTGTAGAGTTTTAATTGATTTTTGTTAAATCACCCTAAAATATTACCTAAAACTATGAAATTTCAATTTTAAATTTTTTAACTAAAAAACATCACCCATAACTCTAAAATTGTTAAGGATTATCTAGATGGTTGACGATAATAGTTATCTCATTCCTTGTAGTTATCTCTGTCTTCGAGATAGTGTTTATCTAGATCTATATAACGGTCTAATCCATGTATAAATAGAGAGATATGAATGAGAATAATACACATTCTTCCACAACACGTTATCAGCACGATAGTCCCTACCCTAAAAGCTAAAAACCAAAAAAAACCCTAATTTACCGCCAAACTTCAAAAAGGTCGTTCTCTCAAACCATATGGACCCAGAAAACGTGTAATATATCAAATCGAAGCTCTCAACGAGACGAATCTTTAGGTCCAGACGGCTCGTCAATCCGATCTCAGACGCGCCCTCACGACCTATTTTAGTTCGCGCCGCCAGATCCACATAAATCCTAATTCTGGCTCAACTTCAAACCGTTGTATCTCCCAAACCCCGTGGATCCACACAACGATCCATATATCAAATTAAAGCCCAAGACGAGAGGAATCTGTTGCCGCAGACAGCTCGACGATCTGAGCTCTGAAGCGTTCTCAATCTCAATTACAAAACGCGCCGCCGACTTACCTAAAACCCTAATCTCTCCTCAATCGACGGCGAACTTCAAACGACTCGTTCTCTCAAACCGTGTGGAATCAGAAAACATATAATATATCAAATTGAAGCCCCGGAAAAGACGAATCGTTCTGTGAAAACGGATTGTCATTCCGACCTCAGACGCGCCCGCAAGCTCCATTACAGTGAGCGCCGTCAAACCTGGAAAACTGCATACGAGTTAAAAAGCTAAGTTTTCTCAAAAACCCTAAGTTTTTCATGAACCCTAATGTTCTTTATCTCACAGAATAAAGACTTTGGTGAATATCTAATCTTGCTTACAAACTTGATATCAGCTAGATTCAGTCTCATTGGTTGCGACTCAAAAGGAACAAGCATCAAAGGAGCAACTCATTCCCTCTCTAAGGTGGTCCGATTTCCTACTCCATACAAGAAAAGGTTCTTCTATAAACCCTAATTAATAGAAACCAATACTCTAGGTATGGAATCAAGAAATCTATAATAGGATATCGGATAGATTGAGTGGTTACTTGATCATATAGAACCGGATGATAGGATATAAAATCTGGTTGTATGAAGAACACTAAACCCTAAATTTTAAATTTGTTTGTTCTCTACATAATTGATTGATTGTTTGTGCATGGTAAAATTTATCCTAATGTCGATCATAGGGCCTTGAAAACCCTAGTTTGATTCGCCCATATCATGGATATGCTGCTAGAAAGTTGTTTTCCCTCACTCGTTGGAAACCCTAGCCGAAACTCTTGCATGAACCCTAGAACCCTAATTTCCTTTTTAGGTTAACTTGATATATTTTCGAGTTTGATTGTTTTGGAATATTTCCATATTTGATTGATTGAGAGTTTAGGTTGATAGAATAAAAAGGAAAACCTAATCTCGAATTTGGAAAGTTCCCTAAAGACATAAAACCTAAAATTTGGAAAATATGAGATTTAAAAAAAAAAAAAAAATTCCTTTTTGGATTATTTCCATATTGCTTGTTTGAGAATAGGTTGATAGATTGATTGTAAACCCTAATCTCGAAATTGACAATTCTCTAAAGTTATAAGACTTAAAATTTGGATGATATGAGAATTTAGGTAAATTTCTATTTTTAAAACTTTCCATTATTTTGAAAGTTTCCATTTTTGAAATTTTCCATTTCCTGAAATTTCCATATTCAAAATTTCCATTTTTGAAAATTTCCATTTTTGAAAGTTTCCATTTTTGACTTTTATGAATGTTAGGGTGATAGACTGATTTGTATACACACCCATGAACTTGAAATTGGAAATTTTAAAGGCTAAACCCTAAAATATGGATTGCTTGAAATTTTAGGAAAGTTTCCATTTTGATGATCTTATGAAAGTTAAGACGTTATATTGCTTGTGATGAAACTCACATGAACTTGGAAACTCTAAATTATAAAGACCTAAAATTTTGATTGCATGAGTTCAGGAATATTTCTATTTTGAAATTTTAGGAATATTTCCATTTTTGAACATTTCCATTTTTGATCATATGCATGGTCATGGTCGATCGTCCTTCCCGACATCGACCTGGTCGATAACTTTGATCTTATCTCGACCTGGAACCACTTAAAGGCCTTGAAACCTTAACTTCGAAATCTTAAAAATTGTTAGGATGCTTCTTGGCCGAGTATGATTGCTTGTTTGATCAATGAGACATGGTTGATCACTTTATTATTTGATCTCGACCGTGTGTCTTTTCTCGCCCCATGGATTGTTAAAATCCTAGTTTCTAAATTAAACCTATAAGGGCCTTGAAACCCTAATTAATAAGATTGGGTGGAGAACTCATTGATTGATTTTGATTAATTTCATTGTTTGATGCATTCACTAAGTTATTACCCAGTCTTGAAACAAACCGAGGTTTAAACCTTGTCGACCTTGAAACCGACTTAGGATTTTTTGGCATCTCATCGTAGCAATCATACATGGCCGTATGGCCTTAACATATCGACCATACATATCCCATGTCCACACTATTCTGATTTGGTCGAAATAGAAATTCTTTTGGTCAAGTAACCAAATGTGAAAACCATGTGTGTTGACTGGTTGATTGTTTGAATTCTAAAATTCTTGAATTGGTCGATAATATGATCTTAAAAGTCGAAACCCTAAAGCTACATATAATCATTAGACACAAAGATTATCCTAAGATCGAACCTGATCTATCTTATCTATACTCGACCTAAAACCCATCTAGGACCTAACCATGTCCATAAAATAGTCCACACGACCATAAGAACCATTATGGTCGCAGCCGTGGTTCATGAAAAAGACGTGGTCAAGGCCACTATAATGTGAGCCATGGTCGACCGAACCACTATAACAAAGGCCGTGGATTTCAAATCCATTCAGGCCGTGGTCGAGACCAGAGACATGGTATTTCCATCACAATTTTGCCTTGCTTAAATGCATATGGTCGTGGCTATTAACAAATCATATGGTTGAGGTTAACAAACTCAGACCGTGGCTGTAGGAACCACAATAACCGTGGTAGTGGACCCAAAATTTGGCCATGGTCGAGGGCAAGTAAGCCGTGGTATTTCTAAACCACAACACCCGACCAATAAATCATTGAGCCATACGTGTGGAAAGTAAAACCATTTCGATAAGTTATGTAAAACTCCCAAATAATCATTGTGACCTCTATCAAGAGAGTCCAAAAGGGAAGAATCTAAAACCCCATTTGGTCCAAGATGGCAATCGTGATAATCAAAATAAACTTATGAATTCTGAAACATATAGTTGTCTAAATGATTAAGCTATATTTCGACAATAAAAAATTTATAAATGAGTGTATAGTCGGTCTAATAAGACCTACGACTAAGGCATTGCCTAAAGGGCATGGATTTCATTCACCCATACAGACCCATTGAATGGTTTCCAAATAGAAACAATGGGCAAAAGAAAACAAAGTTTCTTGACATTAAAGAAAAATTGCCTAAGGCCTTATAAAAATGGTCAAGACTATACACGAATTCTCTACTGATCTAAACTATGCTAAGGATCAGTATGTTAAGAGGCAAAAAGAGCCATGGATACCCAAATTGGTATACCCACGAAATTACACTTAATGGCATGACTGGATTAGCCATTCATGTCTAAAATCTTGATTGCTATTGCAAAGGCACCAGAGTTATCCCATAAGATCTCACGTTGTGTAACATGTACACAAGGGAAACTCATTAGGCTTTATTGTCCTAAGCATCACGAAAAATAAGTATGTTCATGAGGGGGAGTGAGGATTAAACCCAGTGATACATGACCATACAAGAAAATTCGCGTAACATGGGTTGTAACCATGTCATAAAAGGCTTAGAGATTCAGGTTCTCTTGGTGATAAATCACCCAAGTCCAGCCTAATGCTTAGGGACATTATGAATTTACATGTACAATGCAATGTATGCATCAGGCCATATAAGTGAGCATAGATATTCCCATCTCAGAATGAATACGGGTCATAAAGCCAGACATATACCATCTTGAGATTTTTATTAAACAAACCACCACAGACATATGTGCCATCTAAGATGGAACCTCTGAAGAGGATTGGGAATATATGTTGGATAAGTATGTCTTTCTCCACGAGTATTAAAGAAACCTTGAGCCAAATATGGGTGATCAGATTGTGGCCAGGTACACGGATTGCATGATTATGAATCCTACTATCCAACATCAGAAGGAGAAAGATATAAGCTGGATATGATAAGAAAAAGAGAATGGTATTGACCATCATTATCTTGGCAAGATCCTCGTACCAGAGAATGAGATTTAAGACGTCTAAAGAAAGAAAAGATTATGCAAAGCTAGCTAAATTAGATGCCAGACACATAGACCCGAGAAATGAAAAGAAAAAGGTCATACCAGCTTAGCACCAAATGAATTTGATGTCCTAGAAGAGACACAACCAAGTTGCTACAGAGTCTATAAGAGATAGACCAATATGTTCCATAATAAAAGGAACCTCGGAAAAGAGAAAAGGTGCATAAAATATGAAATCCGAGGTTAATAAGGAAACCAGACCAGACATAGAAATAAGGTCGGCCGACTGAAACATCTAAGGTACCAGACCATGTAGCTTGGGACGCCAAGCTGCTAGGTATTAAAGGTCCTAGATAACAAGATCTCAAACCAATTGGATCATGTCTGGAATACAATGGAACGCAGAAAGGGTATTGATACCAATGATATAAAAATGCGCAAGATAAGTAGCACTTGACCATAGAGATATATTCGAGGATCATGAACCCACGTAAGAGTACTCATAAAGATAAAAAGAAACTGTGGGGGTAGAATATAAATAAAGAGTGATGGGCGTATTGGCCATAGAAACGCCATCAGACAAACCAGTGATGAATAAAAGTTCTTGTGAGAAAATCGTGAGATAATAGAACATTCAAGCATGGCTTGATAACACAAGGATACTCACAGAGATTAAGAAAAGTTTATAAAGGAGATATACTCCAATGTGGTGGAGACTACTAATTTGACAAAGTCTGGTCATAGATTAAAGTATATAAAAGTAGCATATGGTTCACTGGATAAACAAAGATTAAAGGTACCACAAAAGAGATAAGAAAGATGAGAAAGAAATTCTCTAAAATGAAACAATGCAGCTGCATAGACTAAGTAAAGCTTAGCAGAAAAGTTCTATAAGAACAATTCAGATCAGTCCATGTAAGCATATAAAAGATGTATGGATTCCTTGTGATCAAAGATTGGCTACAATGGATAAAGCCATTGGTATATACGAAGTGATATATGTCTGAATGGACAAAACACATGAAACAAAGTGGTTCGTATGTGTTTGGGCCAATGACTCAATATATATTGAAATGTCCACGTAATGGCTAAGACATGAGACTAGAAGATCCGTGGGACATGAAAGAACCTGCGAGTAAGATTTAATCGCAAATTAAAAGTCCAACTGAGTACCGGTCGAGTGCCATCCGTCCAACCAAGACACATAGTGATCAGGAGCAAAGATGTACGTAATGACCACATCTTAATGGAGTTCCAGAAGACATAAAGACGTCCAAGGGTTACAAATTCATTCAAGGAAAAATCCAACTGATCATCTTCAAGTCATAAGCAACCTCGACGTTCCGGAAGCTCAGACACCAGATAGGAATGCGTCATCTACAGTGGTGCATTCATCAGGGGGAGTTACATGTGTTGTACTCTTTTTCCTGTCCTGGCTTCCCTTTTTACCACATTGGGTTTTGGGTTTACGAGGAGAGGTTTTAATGAGGCAACATCCAAAGCATGTAACAATCCCTGAACCAGATGCGTCAACCAAGGGGGAGTGTTAAGGATTATCTAGATGGTTGACGATAATAGTTATCTCATTCCTTGTAGTTATCTCTGTCTTCGAGATAGTGTTTATCTAGATCTATATAACGGTCTACTCCATGTATAAATAGAGAGATATGAATGAGAATAATACACATTCTTCCACAACAAAAATCACTTAAAATATTAAAACTCCATAACTTTAAATATTTTCAATAACAGTGTTTCAAAGTATTTTATGAAATGTTAAGTTCAATAACACTGGATTTTAAATGAGCTTTTAAAATTCATTTTTAATAACAGTGGATTTGTCAACTTTACACAAATCAACTAAAATTCTCAATTCAATACATCCTCCTAAGTGTTCGCCGTTAGACTAACCAACTTTGTTATTTGCGGCAATGCCACTAGACTTCAGTTACTCATGTGGCCTTTATATACTGAAGCCCACCCACTGTAATATGGCCCAACAGGCTCGGCGAAACTAAATCAGAATCCCCGAAAAGGAATTTGCTTGGTCTTTTTGCAATTTGCATAATAGTATTAGTAATAATAATTAATTACCATCGTTGGAGATTAAGTTTTAACTACTAGTGAGAGCAATAGCTGTAAAGGATTCACAAGACAAAACAGAGAAGATGACAAATGATGTCAACAACAATCTGGTTGTCGCTTCAAATCACCTTTGACAACGAATTTTTGTTTTCTTATGTTTCTTGTTTCCTATAATATTTGACGTACCAATTTATCGAATAAAATTTTTTCTCAAGTCACTTGGCTTCCAAACCTAATGTTGTACCATTTTATCAACATTATTAGAGAAGTTGTGTTTTTGTCGACACCAGAAAAATAATATGAACATCAAATTACGCACCAAAAAGTCAACAATTCTTAAAGAGTGCTTTTAATCAATCTTCTACAAAACTGAACAATTGGACTAGACTCAGAAAAACTCTTGTCCATAATTAGTTAACAAATGTATGCTATAAGATATTTTGGTGATTCAAAAGAATTATGCTTGATTTATGTGTTTTCGAATTAGTTGTATTTGTTTTTAGTATTAAATTTGATTTTTGAACATGATTTCATAACAAAACAAAAAAAAAAAACAATGGAATCTTGTTAATAAATTTGTGTCTTTTGTCTTCTGCTTCACTTGCAATTACAAAGGAGTGGAACAAATCGACCAATTCTTAAATCAACTAGATGTAAGGCATAAATGTTGGAGTACTGTTTGGATTCGTTTGAGTTTTTCAAGTTTTCATGTTTTCGATTCAACTTTCTAAACCTCAATTCGGTATTATTTAAGTATGGATAAGATTTGGTTAATACCACTTCGATTCAATTATAATCTGTAATACATGTCAAAACTCAGTTTTTAACATAGTTATTTTGAATTCAGTTTACTTTACTTCAGAAATAGATATAGATATAAATATAAGATATCATATCAAAATAAATATAAAATAAAGTATTTTAAGTACTTCTTTAAGTTTGTAAAAAAATATATATATAAAAATAAACATGTAACTGAATATTTAAAATATTGATTTAAGTTTTAATATTTGGAGGGTCGACGATCTATTTCCCCACGAAAAATATCATATATCATCATATTCCCACCGAACTACGACTTCGTCTCAGATATCCATGATTTTAAAATTATAAATTTATATCTCCACAAATTAAAATTTTCAAATGTATTTCTCTCCGAACCGATAGTTCAAAACTTAATCATCCACATGCAATAGTTTTTATTATTTCAATATTAACCATACAATTCTAAACCTAAATACCATGGTTTTAATTAGCTTATTATTAACCATATAATTTGGTTCCTTGACAAATTAGTTTTCAATAAAAAAATTGAATAAATTTTTTTTCTTTTTTTAAAATGAATTTTGTTTTGTTTAATTGATTTAAAATTATATGGTTAATAATAAAACAATTAAAACTATAGTCTATAGGTAATTAAGTTTAGAACTATTGGTTCGAAGAAAAATAAATTTGAAATTGTTGATTCGTGGAGATAGAAGGTTATAATTTTTCAATCAAGAATATTTGGCTATAGGTAATTGTTCGGTGGAGATGTTATATGATAGTTCTCGTTGGGAACTAAGCCGTCCATCCATATTTGGATATTAATTTTGATCTTTAGATAGAACTTTTTTTATTTTCAGATTTTTTTAGATATTTTTAGATTTAATTAATAACACTTCGGATTCGGATTAAGATAATCTTATAGGATCCATTTGGAAATTTTGCCATCTCAAATCAGATGTTTTGGGTTTTTCGATTCAAGTTCTGTTCGGATCTAGGATTTCAAATTTTTTGTTCAGGTCTAGAAGGATTTGTTGGAAGTTGCAACTTGCAACATTGTTCTTCTCCGGAATCCATAACCATTACGGCCATTTATATAATAACATGGGTCATAAGCTGTTAGGGTTTTACAAACTCGAAAATGAGTGGACCATGGTGGAAGCTAGGAAGAGATAAGAAAAGACTCATAACGGCTAAGTATTTTCAAAAACAGAGCCAAAAAGGCGTGATAACCACTAAAGAGCAGATGCTAGGCTGTAGCTGTGGTCCCTTCTCTCACTCCTCTCTGTGTTTCATTTTACTGAAAAGACGAGACGTGACATTGTTTCTAGCCCCATACATATGTGAAAGAGATCGTTTTAGAAAAATAACAACTATTTAGTCGAAACAATGATTCAATTATTTTTGTTAGAAAACACATGATTAATATAGTTGAGTTGGTATAGTCCCGAATACAGATCACTTCTCAATAAAACCAAACATAAACAGGTAGTGTGGGTCTATAAAACAGTAATAATACGTGCAATATTCACGTGCGAAGTTACCCATGTGGTGAATATTAGCTACGCGACATGCGTCAAAAAGGTTTTAGAGCGGTGGAAAATGGGCTTAATGTCTCGTTGTTTGTATGGTTGTAATAATCCCATTGGCTTCACCTTTTTATATAGAAAGTTTTTGTTTTCATCAGTATATATTAATTTTTTATTCAAAAGAAAAGACTAAAAAGAAGCATGAGAAAGAGTTTTACGAAAAAGTTCAATCGTAGCAAAATGGAATCCAAGGAACAATCGAGAAACAGCCGTTACGCATTATTGTCACTCGACTCTGATATGAAAGTACACATGTCACTGGATAATTGGTTGGTTGACAAACCGAGGATAATGAAATGAAAGACCCACCACGCCTCTCGTATACAATAAATAGAGCATGTTCAGCAGAAAATTTGTATTTTATTTCTACGTTTCGGATAAGAGCTGGGACAAATCATATACTCCTATAAATTGGACAATAATACGAAATAAAGTGATGATACTCTTGAACTGGATGTAGAGGAATTAAAAGGATAATTATAAAAGCCAAATGATTCACAAGACACAATAAACTAGACTAGTGAAAACTAACAAAGTGGATTTTTTTTCTTTAAAAGAAAAAGAAAGAAAGAAAGCGTAGACCCATTTCATAATTAACATCATTCATATCCATCCACCAACTTAAGTTCTTTCTCTCTGATTACACACAAAAACAAAAGCAACAAATAAAGTAACATTTAAAATCCTTCATTAAGTGGGTAAAATTCAAACTTCATCATCATCAGTTTGTAGCACTGCTTCTGAATGAGGCCAAAGCCTTCACCGCTGCAGCTCTCAAAACGTATTGATGGTAAGCTGCGGCTGCTAGTGCCCCCACGAACGGACCAACCCAGAAGATCCACTGCAAAACAACAATTAATTAGAGAACCGAATGATCAATTTAGCCTAACAAAAGTAATGTATGTATGATGAGATTTTACATGGTCATCCCAGGCCTTCTCGTTGTTGTAGATAACAGCAGCACCAAAGCTTCTCGCTGGGTTAATTCCAGTTCCAGTAATGGGAATAGTTGCCAAATGCACCATGAACACGGCGAATCCAATAGGTAGTGGAGCCAAAACCTAATCAGAAAGCGAAACAAACAAACCAAAAAAATGTTCAGACTTTATCAAAATCTTCACTACAAAAACTTATTTAGACTGCCACAAAACTTAATAAGATTCAAACCTTCTCAGAAACTACATACACAAACTTTACCATTAACACCAAAAGATTTTAAACTTTTAGTCAGAACCTTTACTTACCCATTTCAGATTTGAACAAGATTAATCATATAAAAAGAAATAAAGATTCAAACTTTATCAGAATATACAAAAACCCATTTGAGATTAAACCAAAGTTTATCACAAAACCCGAAAAGATTCAAACTTTATTCAGAGTCTTCACTGACCCATATCATATTATAACAAGATTAATCATAAAACCCTATAAAGATTCAAACATAAACAGAATCTACACAAACCCATTTGAGATTATACCAAACTTTATCACAAAAACCCTAAAAGATCCAAACTTTATCCAGTTTTAAGAGGAACACTTACAGGGATGTGAGAGTCACGAGCACTTCTCTTAGGATCAGTCGCAGAGAAAACGGTATAAACAAGAACAAAAGTTCCAATAATCTCAGCACCGAGAGCAGTCCCTTTGCTGTAACCGTCGGCTACAGTGTTAGCTCCACCTCCAAGAGTGTTGTAAGGAGTTTTCATGAAAGCTTTCACAAAACCCACACCACAAATAGCTCCAAGACACTGAGCTACCATGTATCCAACAGCTCTCACCAAAGACACCTTCCGTGCCAAGAACAGACCGAAAGTCACAGCTGGGTTGATGTGACCACCTAAGAAAAAAACACAAACCAAGAACAAGATTAGTAATAATTAATTAAAGTAAACAAAAACGTGTAAGAATGTTTTTAAAGGTGAGTTTATAACTTACCAGAGATACCAGCGGTGCAGTAAACGAGGACGAAGATCATACCACCAAAGGCCCAAGCGATACCGAGTAAACCAACACCGTCACAAGGACCGGTTTGCTTCTTGTGGCCGATGACAGTGGCTACGGTGACGTAGAGGAAGAGGAGTGTGGCGATGAACTCGGCGATGAGAGCTCTGTAGAAAGACCAAGACTTGAGCTCCCCCATGTCGAGGAAGGGAGCTGGTGGAGGATCAACGTAGTCTTTTCCATGGCTTTGAGTGTGTTGTCCCTCTTCGCTCACTTCTTTCGACATCTCTCTGAAAAAAAAAAGCTTGAGTTTCTCTCTCTTTAGATAGCTATGGAGTTTTTGCTAGAACTGAGTGAAGACGATAGTGTCTCTCTTCTGCCTTTTAAAAGGGTGAAGGAACTTAATGGCATGGATAAGCCAAGGGTGTTTTCGGTATTGTCTTGTGTTTATTTATTTCGTTACTATTAATATGGTAATTATCTAGACAGCTCTGTTAAAAATCATTATATGTACGGTTAATGCTGTCTTAATGCTATAATGGGAAACCTTCTTAGAGTTTTTGGGAATTTAAATGTCGGATGATTGATTACCTCTTAACTAAAATCGTACATAATCAAGGCATTAATAAGATCATTAAATCAGAAAGGAGAAGAAAAAAATATTTTTGTATTTTTGTGCATTATTAGAGGCAGATATATGTCAAATAATTAATATTAGTTTTATCTGACAGTGATGATACGAAATAAAAATCAAAGGTGGGGTATGGACTGGACAAAATCTTCTGCGTTTCTGGAATTGTGAATATTTTTTATAATAAAACAAAATACGAAAGAATAATGTAAAAATTAAGAGACTTGTTTTTTTAGTTTTGCTGAAATTAAATGGGGTAAATACAAATTGAAGAAAAAAATGGAGTTAAAATTAAAAAAAAAAAAAAGGAAGGTGGTGGAACCCAAGTGTACAGGTAAGCCATGTGAGGGTTAATGATAGAAATGAGGTGTAAACCTTTTCTCGTCAGCCTGTCATCCAACCCTTTTCTCTCTTCTTCTTCTTCTTGTTCTCAACGGCTATATCGATATCTTTGTCTTTTGTCCATTTTTTCTGCCAACTTTCTTCTCTTTTATTTATTTACCAAATTACGTTTCTTAGGTCAAATGTTGGTTTTCAAGTGGTTAGTATTTATCTAAACTAATAACTTCCCAAATAATTGACAAATATTTCAACCTTTTTGTTTGGTTTAAACTCTCTAGCTATTTGCTAGTTGTGTAAATAATTTTACCAGTAAAATATTTGTTAAAAATATTGGAAGGATGGTTTAGAATTTTGTGGTTGAATAATAAAAAGATAGGCTTGGACCCAAAAACATTTCAGATTTGATCAACTTGTTGTATGAAACTAAATCATATTGTTCTAGACATTTACATATAAAGTGTGGAGTCGAAGATGGTGGTAGCCGGTCTGTGAACCGTTTCTTCTATTGCGTTTCCTCCGTTGCTCTTCTCTTGTCTGATTTCCTTGCTTGTGGAGAGTGTCATGCGTTCTTGTTGTGGTTCAGGTCCAGCCTCACTTAGAGAGTTAGGTTCGGTGGTGAGTCTAGCGCCATATGTCAGATCGAGGATCTGTTGACGGTGTGGTATTGATGTCGGGGGCAGGACAGGTGCTTTCGCTGACGTCGCCTTAGTTCTTTCTTCAACTCTAGTTTGTTTGTTATTTCTCGGTTCCTTGGAACGTTTGTCTCTCGGCTGTATCATTATCTCGACTTGTTATCTAATCGGGCTTGGTTCTAAATCTCTTTTCCGAGTTGATGTCTTTCTTACTCGCCTTGGTTTTCCAGATAGTTTTTAATTGTTGTGACTCTCCAACTGGTTCTGGTTTTGTTTGGTTTTGGTTGGTTCCTTCACCCGTACTCAGCAATGGTTAGACATCTTGAGGATTATGGGCTGGCTTTGGCTTCTCTTCGGTGAAAAGGTTTGATCTTGAAGCATTATATTGGCTTATAGTTGTTATGCTGGATGGTGTGGCACTCAAATCTCTTTTGTTTTTCGAATTGGTCGTCAAGCTTGCCAATTGTTTCTCTGCTTGTTGGATGCTCGTCCTTGGTTCGGCTGGTTTTCTGGTAGTTTTTGGGTGTTTGGTCTTCTCTTTTTACCTCTAAAATCATGAACTTCGCTTAATTCTTGGGTTTAGGTTGATTCATGCTTTATCTTTGTGTACCTTATATGGGTTTTAGCTTCTTGTCTTTGGGATTTAGCTTTCCAGTTTATGGGATTTAGTTTTTGGGGATATTTTCATACATCTAACTTATGTATTCCAACTTATGGTTCTCTTTTGCATGAATATTTAATCAAAGGAAAAAAAACATGTATACTTTATTGAGTTTTCCGAACAAAATGTTAGAATATACAATAAAAATTAGTTCAATTTTATATTTGAAACTTAAAAAAAAAACTAATTAACGGTAGATATATAGATGGATTAAAGAATTCTCGTGAGTTTTAGTGAATCATCTTTGGAAAAAAAATTTAGTTACTTTTTTGGGAAATTGTCAAGATAACACATTTTTATTATTATTTTCATGTTTATCTTAATTATTTTTATCTTTATTTTTTAAGATAAAAAAACACTTATAACCCTAAGATTGATTAATTTAATACTTAGAGTTTAGAATTGAGGGATAGGGTAGGGTTTTGGAATTTGAAGTTTAAGATTTTAATTTTATCTAAAAGCTTTTTACCTCTTAAAAACGTTATTTGTAAAAATATATCTTTAATGAATGTAAAGATAAATAATGATATCAATAATGTAATAAATATAAAAATTCTCTTACTTTTTTTGGTTTCTTTTACTTTTAAATAATGAGAGCCCAATCCTGGATACTTTTAATAGCCATGTTCTTACAAACAAAAACAAAACTCAGGTCTAAAACTCAAATCGACGAGACTTTCTTCCCATAAGAAAGTAGATACTTGTAACTTGTTATTTTATATCCTTAAAAACAAAACTCAGGTCTAAAACTCAAATCGACGAGACTTTCTTCCCATAAGAAAGTAGATACTTGTAAATTGTTATTTTATATCCTTAGAGCATCTTTAGTGGTAGAGTTTCTACCTTAAATACTTTGCACATATTATATTACTCTTGATAAGTAATTTAAATAAAATTTAAATTTAAATAAATGGAACCATTGAGATAATGACACATATGAGAGAAGTTTCTTTAATTATTGTTGAAAGTTTCTTCTTTGCGGTACGTACCTCTACCTTTTCTTGCTTCTCTCCTCCATTTTTCTTTCTTTTTATTATTTTTAAGATGAGAGATGGAGTAAGATACTTCCACTGCTCATGCCCTTACTATATGAACAATTATGAGGGATGTCTTTGACATTAAGCAGAATATTTTATTACGTTACACATATATATTCGTCCATAATCTATATATTAAAACAAAGTCTTATTTTTTATCTACTTTTTATCTACTTATAAGTAATTTAGGTTGGACCATTACATTTTTTTTTAATTTTCTATTTATTCTCCAACAACTAACTTAATTATTATTAAATATATATTATATATAACCAATTATCTTAATACTTTCAAAATAAGATATCTAAAAATATAATCTTAAATATTTTTTTGTAAGATTAGATTTTAGTAATATCTTTTAATATCTTTTATTTAAAATGTAAATATACATTTGTTTTTAAATAATAAATTCATTATTAATATTAATTATATTTAAAAACGAAAATTATTCATTATTCATTTATATAATAAAAAATCAATAATATTTTTATATATATAATTTATATTCATAATTAAATTACTACACCAAGTAATAAATAAGTACTTTAATTCATTAATTAACTATTTATAAGTTATAAAATAACAGAATAAATTATATTTATGAATTTTACAACATACTTCAACTTATTAAACAATACTAAAATATGATATATGAACTAATAAATTATTTCATAAGTTAATATACATATTTAAATTAAAATATTAAAAATAATTAATATATTTCTCATGTATGAGACGAGTATAATAACAATAGTTAATTTGTATAATAATGTTGACAAAAAATAATAATCAAATAAAATTTTACAAATATTAAAAATAAAAAATTTGTATTATAATATATGAAACATGTTATATAAATTAATTATCTTATTTTCATAAAATTATATTAAGGTAAATTTTATTTTTATTATATATACTTAATTCAAAACAAATGTTTTAATAAAAAGATACACATGTATAAGATTTCTAATTTTAACCGCGGGTCCGGATCGTGACCCGAAAGACTGGATATAACGCTTCATTTGTAACATTTAAATATAGATACATAATCAAAAATACAAATTTATTTTATATAATTTGGTTTGTGTTGAAAATAATTCTCCTGTTTGAAAACGCGGATCAAAATCTAGTTAAAAACTTAAAACTAAGGGAGAGAACTAACAATTGTCCTCGAATTAAAATAGGGAACCAACGGATAAAACGAAATCCCAACGAAAGAGGATTGGTCCGCCTAAACTATTGGCAAAACATTATTATGCTACATATTGTTCAATCCATAATTATCAAAAAATCATTTATAATAACATTTAGAAGATGTAAATATAAATGTTTTTGTGTCCATTACTTTCAAGTGAAGCTTTTAGTAGAACATTTCATTTACAATATATAAAAATTTAAAAATAATTTAAAGTAATTAATTTATTTTATCTAATAAATAATATCAGTAAATTATATTTATATCCAAAAATAAAATTTATATCTTTAAAAATTAAATTTTTAAATAATAATAATTTAAATTTAAAACAAAAATAATAAGATATAATTCAATATGATTTACCATTATCTATAAAATATAAAAATTATATATATTATAAATATAATTATATCAATTTTACTTAAAAGTAAACAAATTACACATCATGTACTAATTATATATGATGTAATTTTATATATGGATCATTTGCTATATATCAATCACTTGATTATATACATTTATGAAAGCATATTGTTTATGTAGCATACTAATTTTATAATATATTGTTACTGCTTTGTTATCAATTTTACCAATGAAGGTCTAACCATTTCCAATATATTTTTCTATTTTAAATAAAAAAATCTATAATAGAGATGGATTTGTCTTCAATGTATTTTTTTGTTTTATCCTCAAAAAAAATCTTCTTGCTATATTTTTTTTAATTTTACAAATAATGTTTTTTATTTATGAAAATTGAAAATTAACTCAATTAATTTTAACATTTCATAAAATTATGATATTATTTTACTAAAGAATTATTTAAAAACTATTATGTAACTAAAAGTGTGATTCTATTTATTTAAAAGTGTATTTCACTCAAAAAAAATATTTTTGTTTATAATTATTAAAGGAAAAAGTTAAAGAATATTTTTATAAATAAAATATGTCTATATTATAGAGGAATGCTATTTCTACGTCTGTATATAAAGAGAAAAAAACAATTTTTATTTTTAAGGAAAAAATAGAAGTGAAATGGAGTTAGCTTTTCTCTATTATAGCATTTGGGGTGAAAAAAAAGTTATGGATTGGAGATGTTCTCAGTCCAAAAACAAAGTAATTTTTTTAATTATATTTCCAAAAGCAGATTATATTATAATACACCCTTCTTTTTTCATTCTTTTTTGTAACATTACAATACATCTTTCTGGTTTGTTTTTATACGTAAAAGAACATTTGTCCTTATCCTGTCAGCCCTAATCAACTTTCTTTTGTTAACATCCATAATTAAATATTAGTTACTCACTTTCTAGAATATTATTAATACTTAATTTTTACGCAGATGTGACTATATTAACTTGATGGAAATACTTTTACTTTTCTATATAGACACACATTGATAACTTTAATTAATATACCATCATGAAAGTACAATACATCATAAATATTTGATTGGAAATTATGCTGTCTTTGTGCCAAAAAATGCCAGGTCGCTGTGCAATCATGGAAACTGATTATTGTTATCCTCCTTTTCGAGCAGTGTATGCGTTTTCTCGCAACAAAATTACATAAAGAAAACTATATAAGCTTAGATATACTCCAAATATTAATGTGTATAATTTGTATCTTCAACTCATACAGGTATAAGACTCTGAGTCATTAGCTGTATCTATTCTATATATATCTAGAAAACTGATTACCCAAGCGGTGTTCCAGTATGTATATCACAAAGTCAATTTGTGAAACCGAAATTAATTATTTATCATAATCAATTAGGTGATTCTGCCATCTAAGATAATTCCCTCATTCAGATTCTCTTGCTGTAGAGAAGTTGGATCATATTTTTTTGGGTTAAACGATATCATTGCATGTGAGAATGAATCATCATCATATCTTAAACATTATTTCACTGCCAATCCTTTATTATGTTTTTCAGAAAGAAGGGTCTCTTACTATTACTATTATACATCTTGAGTTAATTAGAATAATAATTGAAGTTCAAGGAAATAACGTACCCCGAGGGCAGCCTACTTGCATGCCCAATCTTTATCTCCAAGACATCCACGTCACTGTTTCCACATCAGTTGGGCAAAAGACAGGTCAGATATCTTCCTTCATCCACCCATATCGCGCCACGTGTACTATTTCTGGTAACGGCTAGATTGATCTATCTTGTTCCAACTCTTTAAAAAGATGGTCCTCATTTTCCGAATGTTATTTTTAACTATTATCAAATAGTTAAAAATACTTTTAGTTTGAAACTAGGGCCCTTAATGGTTCAATTACGCACACAGAATATGCTCTAACAAGAATCAGATATACACAATACAAGTTTAACATATCGTATGTACAAATAAACTTTGTGGATCGTGCTCTAATTAGGTAGCCTGTCGTTAGTGCTACTACATATGGTATTAGTAACTAATGTGTCATGTGTAATGACTTAGCTTAGTGATTTTCCTATATTTATGACAAAGTAAGAGCTTATCCGTTACTTGACCAACAAGAAAATTGTCAGTTACCAGTTGTCCAAACGAAATTAAGTTCGTATGGAATCCTGGAACAAGGTAAACATTCATCAATGTCAGAGATGAAGTAAGTCGTATATTTCCCTGCTTTGTTGTGTTAACATTAGAGCCAGCAGGTAAGAGGACCGAGATGGGATCGATATCCTTGATATCCTCAAGAAGATCAACCCGTCCAGTCATATGATGCGTGGCTCCAGTATCTAAGATCCATAAAGGATCGTTATCCTTACCACTTAGCCGTTCGGTTGATTTGCCAGCACCGAGGATTTGTTGAATTTGTTGCCACTGTGTGTCCGTAATGCCAGTGAGACCTTGGCGATCGGCATCAGTCAGAGTAGACTTAGACGGCATCGCAGCATAGTTAGCAGTGGCTAGTTGGGTCGAGTTTGCACGAGGTAAAAGACCGCGTCCTTTACTCGGTGTGGAAGGTTTTAAACGAGACTTGTCTCCATACCATTCCGGATATCCAACAACCCGAAAGCAAGAAGAAGCTTCATGGCCCTTGCGACCACAAACCGTGCAGGAGCGAGATAAATCTTTGTTTCCTGGACCAGTACGATTAGATCCTTCATACCCATTCTGACGTGAAACATCACGAGTGTAAACTGTTGGAGTATTAGGTGGATAGCGTGTTTGAGAAGACTGGGCTGCAAAACTCATGACAGTCGGTTCTTGATTTGCTGTAGATCGAATTGTCTCGTTTTGAACAACAGTTTGATAAACGCTATCAAGATCAGGCAGAGGAGAAATCGCACATAATTGAGATCTGATGACACCATGAACTGAGTCATCCAAGCCGGCAAGAAAGTCATGGATGCGAAGAATTTCTGTTTCTTTTTCATGTGCAGCATTGAGATCACACGTGCAATTGCCGCATTCACATCGTTTAGTATTTAAACACTCGGCAATCCCATCCCCTATTTTTGTTAACTTGCCAAAATAATCATCAACGGTTGAGCCGTTTTGTTTACAAGCTGCGAGCGAGTTACGGAGTTGTTGAAGACGAGCCCCACTTTTGGTCGAGAATCGCTTCTTGATAATATCCCATAATTCTTTGGCAACTTCTCGTGTTGATATAGAGGATCGAAGTTTTGGCTCAATCGTTTGTTTGATCCAGCCCACAAGTAAGTGATTATTCGCAGTCCAATCCTCAAGATAAGAGGAATCTGATGATGGTTTTGGTATACTTCCATCGAGAAAGCCAAATTTCTTACGCGAGCTTAGAGCCATACGTAAGTTTATAGCCCATTCATCATAGTTGTTCCCGTTAAGGAGAGGTTGCGAAATCACAGCTCCAGGATTATCCCCGAACGTTAAATCATAAGGAGAGATCGTCTTCCGTTTAGGTTCGTCTTGGCCAGCCGGATTAGCCATGTTGCTTTATCGAAAGAGTAGAAAACCGAGGGGTTTGTAGATGCTCTGTTTTTCGGAAAAAAAACAGAGAAGGAAGAAGAAGAGTAGTAGCCGAGGGGCTAAGAGAAGAAAAAAATTAGGGTTTTATTTAGATCGTTGGCTCTGATACCATGACAAATATTGAATCATAGAATGTTTAACTTGTATTTCTTAGACCCCAAGGTCATGTATTTATACATAGAATGAGATCCCAACCCTAACAGGATAAGGAAATATCTAAAACCATATTTATCTATTTAGGAAATATAACATATTCCAATAATTTAAACTAAAGAAAGCATAGATAGAAAGAACACTATCTTGCCTGGTCATTCCAATTCGGTTACAATATTACATCGAGATTTCATGTGATTCCAAGAGTTTTCATATAATGGAAGATCATTTCAAATTTATACCCGCTTTAGTGTAGAAATTTAGAAAAGTATGTAACGTCCAAACAAAGTTAACTATCATGATAAACTTGGTGTTCCTCAACATTTCAAAACTATCAGCTGTTTTTTATAATTTAATACTAATTAAAAAGAAAGTGTTGCCTTTTACAAAGGGAATTTAATTTGAGCAAATTGAACCTTTACAAGCTTCTAGCAAGAACTTTTGGAGGTGGAGACAAAACCTGAAACAGTCGACAAGAGGAACTAAAAAGAGTCGTTGTATCCTTCATTACTTTTAGAACATGAACCAAGTGACACAAGGTGAATCTTGTGAAGGAGACGAATATAATCGATCAACAGGCTGTTTCCATATCCTGTATACTACAGCTTCTTAAGCCAACTTAATAACGGAGGACTTCATTAATTGCCTATATATTTTATTACAGAAAAACTTCCACAGGGCTCAGCAATATAGTTCACACTCTCAAATAACATATCAGCTGTTTGCAGACAACACTTGCGAGTCTATTCGATCATGGGCTTTGATGTTATGATTAACCAAAAAGGTGGGTCTGTGGAAAAATCTTACCAAGAACCTTATTACTTCAAGATAAGTTTGGAAAATCAAGAAACCGGATACGTCATGTAAACCAAGATTATACATCTAATGTTCCAAACTAAGTATAATAGTATGCCATGAAAACGGGAAAGTAGTTACTTGTAGAATCGTGTTTAGTATTTTGGGCCAGCCCAGGTATGTCGGCCCATCATTCACTGTATAGTCTATATAGTTTATGTACTTATGTTCGTCTAAATCCATTGCTAACATGGTTGAACAACTTTGATCGGCTTGGTTATTAAGGCAATAATAATTTAATTAGGACCGAGCATTTTATCCGTTAAATTTAATACAATTTATTATTCGTTTCGAGTCGATACCAAAAATCCAAATGTCTTTAATTCGTCCAAGTAAAATAAATACTAAAAATTAATATCCATAAGAGATAAAATAAATCACAAATATTAAAAAAATAAAGTTAGATATTCAATCTGTTTTGAAATTATACAAATAGATGTATAAATATAGATTTATATATATATATATAATTTTATATACTTATTATTTTGACATATCATTTTATTAATTTTAATTTACTTATAAAATCTTTATAAATTACAATTTTTTAAATTTTTGTGTGTTTATAAGAAAATTTAATTTAAAAAAAATGAAACATATAATTTTATTAATTTTTTATCTAAAATATTTTTTTAAAACAAAATTTTATAGTCTTTTAGATTTATTTGTATTAAAAAAAATATATGAGATATTCATAAATATCTTTAATTCGTAAATATTCAAAAAAATTAGATATCCGAAAAATTGGATATTTATATTTCTTTGCAAAAATAAATCAGTAAACTAAATATCCGTAAAATACAAAACAAATACTGATATTAAAAATTATAATGTTATTCTGCCGACCCCTGATACTAATCATAAGTGTTTTGTTATATTTACGCTTCCCAATGAATATGTTTTTGTCAGGCGAGCATACTTTGCAGATCACATCTTCAAAAACTTACAAGGCCATACGTGGATAAAACGTGTGTTGCATTTCTCTTTAATGAAAAGTCTGAAAATCACCTAAAACTTCAGAAACAACACGAAGGTTCTGAGGTGGGCCATTCGGAAGTTATGTTCTCATCTTTGCACATCTCCAGATCAAGAGGGCATCTTCTCCTGCCTGATGCGTTCACATTATCCAACCACACGTGGAGCTCAACTAATCATCCACGTCATCCAAAACCAGATTAAAACCACATAAAAGGTTGTAATAAAGAGCCAAAAGAACCGGATAAGGAACTGCAAGGCCATGATGTCCTCATTTTCACCGTATTGAAAAATATAACTCTATGGTATTTATTTGTTTTTGTCATCTTTCTTCCTTGCTTCTGTTACCATATAAAAATTCCTATATACAAAATATATATTTGACAATATCACCATCGTGGGTTCAGCTTATCTTATTTTCTTCTTGAGAACCTAGATTCTGATCACACTGAGCTAAAGATCTCGCGAGTTGAAGGTGTTTATTATACCTAGACGGTTCAAAATTACACATTAGT
Organism: Moricandia arvensis; assembly: GCA_905132765.1. NCBI lineage: Eukaryota > Viridiplantae > Streptophyta > Magnoliopsida > Brassicales > Brassicaceae > Moricandia > Moricandia arvensis. The sequence goes on from CAJHQP010003323.1 coordinate 64,690, forward strand.
TGGGTTCTTTTAAAAATACATAGATGAGGATTTTAAGCCAAAAACATGTCATGTTTTTGATCTTCTATTCGCAAGTTTTGAAGAGTGACTTAGTTACAAAAAGCATATCCTCTTTCAAAAATTAAACTTGAAAAATGTGATGTTAATCAGAAGTGTTCATCTATGAATGTGCATACGATCATATACCATTCCCAATTTATATAGTTAAGCTAAAAACAGTCCAATATACAATTTTATTATATAGTATGAGAATATTCGTACAAGTACAGCAAATCAAAAACTAATAAAATAAAATAAATAATAGTAGGTAACCGGTGGTTAGTTTTTAAAAAACACACACAGTTAATATATGAGAAATTGTCAAAAATACAACTTTACTTGTATCACTTTTCAAAAATACCTTAATCACTTTTACCCTAAGAGGAAAAAACACATTTATAATCCTTGGGTTAATTAATCTAAGACTTAGGGTTTAAAGTTAAGGGGTGGTGTAGGGTGGGGTAGGGTTTAGTAATTTAAAATTTAGAATTTTAATTAATTTTAAAAAAAATTACCCCTTAAAAAAGTGATATTTTTGAAAATATCTTTTTAATAAAGATAAAAATGAAAAGTGATACAAGAAAAATTGTATTTTTGAAAATTCGCCTTGATATATCATCTACAGACGTTTCTGAAGTTATGGCCACAATAAATAACTTTTGTAGTATTTGATTTTTCAGTGTTTATCAAAAAATAAAACTAATATAAGAAAAAAACGAGAACCTTTAAAATTAGCTTTAAAGCGCAAAGGCAGCAAGACACACGCCATTTATAAATAGGTAAGCAAATATTATAATCATCTTCATCTCCTCGTTTTGCTAAATCTCTGAATCTCTCCATCTTTCTCAGCTCTCATCTCATCAAACTATGGATCCTTACAAGGTAACCACTCTCTCATTTGTCTCTCACCTATTCGTCTTGAATGTTTGGTTTAGACCATTGATAATGATTATGATTGATGCAGTATCGTCCGGCGAGTTCTTACAACTCTCCATTTTTCACCACTAACTCTGGAGCTCCTGTATGGAACAACAACTCCTCTATGACCGTTGGACCCAGAGGTATATTTTCTATCTTACTATTACTGCCTTCTCAAATTGTATAAACCTTGTTTAACAAAAATTAACAGTATATGTTAAGAAGTAATACTAAAATTTTAAAAGTTAATAGTTCCAATGTATATATATATATGTTTTAAACTTGTGACGGCCCTGCTTACTGTGAACGTTTCATACAGTTGATATATGTTAAATTGTTAATGTTAACGTTACACTTGTGATTGTGTTGGACTTGGCAGGTCCTATCCTTCTTGAGGATTACCATCTCGTCGAGAAGCTTGCCAACTTCGACAGGGAACGTATTCCAGAACGTGTGGTTCACGCAAGAGGAGCCAGTGCAAAGGGTTTCTTCGAGGTCACGCATGATATATCTAACCTAACGTGTGCAGACTTCCTCAGAGCTCCAGGTGTACAGACTCCAGTCATTGTCCGTTTCTCCACCGTTATCCATGAGCGTGGAAGTCCCGAGACCTTGAGAGACCCTCGTGGCTTTGCAGTCAAGTTCTACACCAGAGAGGTAAGTCATTACTACTTGTAAAAGACTATTAAAAGTAGATTTCTAGCTAAGCAAGCAAGTGATTGTTCTTTCTGAACAGGGGAACTTTGATCTTGTCGGAAACAACTTTCCTGTCTTCTTCATCAGGGACGGAATGAAGTTCCCTGACATGGTCCATGCCCTTAAACCAAACCCTAAATCTCACATCCAGGAGAACTGGAGAGTCCTTGACTTCTTCTCCCACCACCCTGAGAGCTTGAACATGTTCACTTTCCTCTTTGATGACATTGGTATCCCACAAGATTACAGACACATGGAAGGCTCAGGTGTCAACACTTACATGCTCATCAACAAATCCGGCAAAGCTCACTACGTGAAGTTCCACTGGAAACCAACCTGTGGAGTCAAGTCACTTTTAGAAGAAGATGCAGTCCGTGTAGGAGGAACCAACCACAGTCACGCGACACAGGACTTGTATGACTCCATTGCTGCTGGAAACTACCCTGAGTGGAAGCTCTTTATCCAGATCATTGATCCAGCTGATGAAGACAAGTTCGACTTTGACCCACTCGATGTCACCAAGACCTGGCCTGAGAATCTTTTGCCTCTCCAACCCGTTGGACGTATGGTGTTGAACAAGAACATTGATAACTTCTTTGCGGAGAATGAGCAACTTGCCTTCTGTCCTGCTATCATTGTTCCAGGGATACATTACTCGGACGACAAGCTGCTTCAGACCCGTGTCTTCTCTTACGCAGACACTCAGAGACACCGTCTTGGACCGAACTACCTTCAGTTACCAGTCAATGCCCCAAAATGTGCTCATCACAACAATCACCATGAGGGGTTCATGAACTTCATGCACAGGGACGAGGAGGTATGAATAGTATCAGTATCTTTATATTGAACTATTGGAAGCTAGAATATTGTTATCTTACAAGAAGAGATGTTGTTACAGGTTAACTACTTCCCATCTAGGTATGACCCGGTTCGTCATGCTGAGAAGTATCCTACTCCACCTGCTGTCTGCTCAGGGAAACGTGAGAGGGTCAGTAATCATATCAAAACCTTAATTTCCTAAGGACTTTTCACCACAAGAAGCATATGATCTAAAAGTTTACATTGTTTGCAGTGTGTTATTGAGAAAGAGAACAACTTCAAGGAGCCAGGAGAGAGATACCGTTCCTTTACACCAGAGAGGTACCCTATTGTTTTTGTGTGTTTTTTACTAAGAGTATGTCCAATGCATATATGTGTTCTTGAGGTTTTACGGTTTGGTTTCGACTTCAGGCAAGAACGTTTCATCAGTCGATGGATTGACGCCTTATCTGACCCTCGCATCACACATGAAATCCGCAGCATCTGGATATCTTACTGGTCTCAGGTATAACATATGTCATTGTCTCTTTCCCTAAGCCTCAAGAGTGAGATAAAGTTTGTAACATTTTTGTCACTTATGTGGTGAATATGTTGTGTGAAAACAGGCTGACAAATCTCTGGGACAGAAGCTTGCTAGCCGTCTGAACGTAAGACCAAGCATCTAAAATGGGTGAACAAGATTCTTGATTGGTCGTTGTGTGGTTCTAATAGGCAGATAAGAAAGATGGGAAGAGATCAGACCTTATAAATATAATCTTCAACATGTGGATCCTATGTGCTATGTTGTAATATTATCTCTTTAAAAACCTTAAAAAAAAACCTTCTGTGTTGTATTGTGACGGTTTTGTCCCATGTTCTTTAGAATAATACATCCAAGATTTATAATATAATCGATGAGAGCTCCTTTTTCCTTGAAATCTTCCTTGAAAAACTTGACATCTTGAAATCTACATCTATAACAAACTCAAGTTTATTACACTAAAAAGTAAGAACCACATAGCCAAAGACCTAGCGACAAGTACCTAGTGTTACTACACATGTTGTGGACGTAACCTATCGACAAGGACGTACTGTTATTACACATGTTCTTGACGTAAGGGAAGAGCAAGTATGAAACGAAAAAGACTACAAAGGCCATAGAATCTTTCTTTCATATCGTGTGGGGCATAAACAACTAAGAGTTGTTATCAATATTGATGTAGAACTGGCCACATCTAAAAACGTTACATCAAAGGTGTAGTCATTACAAAAACAAAATATATTACAGTAAACTAGACTAATATTATGCTAAATCATATTAACAATAATTATTAAATATATTAATTGACATTTTAGTCTTGCAATAACTAGTAGTAAAACGATTGGACCAAGAAAAACTCTGTCTTCTAGGGCTACAAATGTTTCTACTGGTTTCTGAAGAGGCTTTTACATTCTTAGTATTGGCCAAAACCAAAGAACGGGCTGATGATAATACCCAATCCAAGACCTATTGCCACTATAGACGAAACCCAAGTTAGTTTCTGTGTGATCCTTGGCACCTTCTCTTTCAATGCCTCACTACAAGACCCAATGAACGGTGTGTAACTCTCCATGGCGATCACCGTACCAACCAGAACCATTATCAGAAACGCTGACCCTGCTAACCGAGACGGCAGAGCCAATACAGGCAAATCATCAGAGCATCTGGTTGTAACCCGTGAACCACTCCAGTTGCAAATGTAGCAAACCCTATTTTCATCTTCTTGCGAGGCATCAAAGCGTCTTTCTCTGCTGCTACCATGCCGGTCTCTAAAGCAACACAAGGTACAAACTATAGTTAAGAATTTATTTAGCTCTTGTTAATTTAGGAGCTCAGTTTTGTATAAGACTCAGTGTATTAAAGAATATTCTTGGATCATGGAAATATACAGACATTACTTTTTATTCTTTGTATGAGTACATAAATTATATGCTATGCTACAAGGCTGTCTCAAATAACGTTTAGGTTGGAAGCGTTAGGATGGGCAATGGACAACATGTTGCATCATTCGTTATGTCAGCATTTTGAGACATATTATAAGGACTTGATCAAGATGATAAAGGAACTTCACGCATAGTCGACTTTTTCTGCAAAGTTGAAAGAAATACAAAAATCAAAGAGAAGATTCGGCGATTTTAGACTGCTGGATTCTTAGTTTACTAACTAGATTTTATACTCGCGC
>CAJHQP010003324.1:0-69347 GCA_905132765.1 Moricandia arvensis
TGAGAAGCTTCAATGATCTGTGAAGATGGAGTCTTGGTGGTTATTCAAGAAGAAGAAGAAACCAAGGCTGAGTAATGAAGTATGGAGTTGTATCTGGTCATCCGAGCACTTTAACCCAACAAGAAGTTGGGTGAAGGGGAGAGACCAAGATCAGTATGAGATGATCTAGATGAGCTCAAGAAGAGGTAGTGGTGTGCAATGAGTGTCCGGCTCAGACTTGCACCACAGTGAGGGCCCATGATCCAGAGTTTTGTGTCCACCACACTGGTTGAGACACAAAGAACTCACTGGCCATCCTAGGCCATGAAGGAGCTTACTCTTTTCCTTATGAGGGTTTTATCCCTAAGGAGGGTTTTCTCTCATAAGGTTTTTTAATGAGGAGTGACTTCAAGGTTCCAGTTGACTTAGGATCACTAGAGTCAAGCTTAGGGGGGAGTGTTAACTTGAAGAGATGACAATGATGAGTTAAAGATGAGATGGAGTGAAAGAAGATTGATGGGTGTGAAGGATCTTGTGCAAACGAGTATGGAGAAGGCTGTGGACAGCTTCTGAGTGTGCAAGAGACTGAGGAACATCAAGGAGAAGTCTAAGAAAGACCTTGGGAAGCTTTGGTGAAGAGTAGGGATCAAATGGGCTATGTTTGGGGTGGTTGTACGGATGGCCGTACGGCCGTACGGATTGTACGGACCGTACGGATCCGTACAGACCAAACTCGACCCATAAACATTTAGCTCGACCATTTGATCATTGAAGATGAGTTTGAGGCTTGGGAAGGTTAGGGCACATCAAGGGATCCTAAAATGACCCAAGACTTGTAACCCAAGGCAACATCAAGCGTGTGAGGCAAGAAAGATTAGGGTTGAAGTGAAGATCAAAGACTTGGGTGTAAAGAAAGGGTTTACGCGACCAAAGCAAGATGCCTTTGGGTATATTCCGGCAAGGGGAGCTCGTGCTGAGGTTTGGATAAGGTTATCCACTTCCCATAAAGCAAAGGAAGAACCTTATCCATAACCTTATCCACTCCAAAAGCAAGGAAGAGCACCAGCTATGGACAGCCTGTCCAAGCATGTGTGCATTCTCAGCCTAGTATTTTGAATTAGTCTTGTTGACCTCACATGCTTAGGTTTTAGACCAGAAACTCCTCTCCTCTCTATATATACTGTCTCTTGTCGAGTGTAATCAATTAAGGGAGTAAGGGGGAATTCCCCTCTCCACTTCAAATGAAAAAGCTTAGTGTTCTTGAATCCAAATCCTCTTAGTCTACCTCTTTCTTATTCTCTTCAATCTCTCTAAGTCTCCTTTAGTCTCTGGTTCTGATTCAAGTTACACAAGTAACCAGAACCCTTTCTCTTCATCATTTCGTGTTCATCATTGCCTTAAAGGCTTGTTCATCACACACAAACCCAGATCCTTATACTCTGGTGAAAATCCAACATGGTATCAGAGCCAGGTTCATCAGAACTTGGTGTCTAGCTTCCGCAAAGATCAAGGCTTTCTCTCCTGCCATCAAAACCCAGAAAGGAGCTTCCTTTCCAGCCGGTTCATCCTCTGCAAGAAGGTGTTCATCCATAACCCAGAAGCTGTTCTTGAAGTCCCATACTCTCTCATACCGTCCAGAAGAAGGGAGAGCCTCGGATCCAGAAGTTATGGAGTGGATTAGCTACCCTCTTCATCAAATCAAGTCCAAGGCGTGTTCTTATTCAAAGACCAGGAAGAAAGGTGAAAGCTTTCACCTTGTTACTGGTGGGGGCGACCAAAGTATGAAGAAAGGTGGGGACTTTAGGCATGGAGAGTCCAAGGGAAGGTCCATGGAAGAAGGAGGTGTTGGGTCGCAACCAAGAGCTCCTGATCTTGCCATGAATCAAAGGTGTTCAAGGAACTAACACTAGTTCCTTGTTTGTAAGAACCTACTGTCCCTTGTTATAAAGCTTGATACTTTATGAACTGAATGTGTTGTGTGATGTGTTTGAGACCTGAGGATGTGTTTAAGATTGCTAGATATGAAGTTTAGAATCTATCCCAGGATGTTTAGATGACTCGTTTTGAATGGTTGAGTGTTTAAATTGCTTACTCCAGTTCTAAATGTTGCTTTACATGATATTAGGTAGTATGTTTTGAATCTGCTTGCATGCATGAATACAAACTGATTAAAGTAAAGCATTTGGGTCTGGTGTTTGGAAATGGCATTGATGCTTAGTCTCTGTTCTTATGAATGTCTTGCTAGGATGATAGATAGTTGTATCTAATCCATTTGCATTCATGAAGTAAATGGGTTAAGCTGTTGCATACTCTTGTCATTGGGGCTGCCTTAAGGTTGAGACACCTAGACTGATGTCTAAGGGTCGTTTAAGCCAAGGAATGGTTGCCTAGGTGCTTTGTGATAGCATTTAGAGAGTGGTAAGCTTGCATTAGCTGGATCTCAATGATGATGAGATGCTGTCTAAGTGCAAAGCTTGTGACATTGGAGATCAAACTTGATGATTAGTCAAGGTTTGATCCCAATGCAAAGGTGTCTTATCTCGTTTTGAGTTTGAGTGTTGTTTCAGGTTCACATGGAGTGTTTCTTGTTCAACACCAATCCGGAACAAGAGGAAGGCTTGGTCCATTGTGTGGAGCAATGGGAAGGTTCTTGGTGTAGTAGCCGGTTATAAGAAGCGCAGGCAATGAAGGTTGTTGAGCTCCTAGTTCAAGGCACACAAGAAGAGGTCATCACTGAAGCATGAGGAGGCCGGTGATCCATGGGTACTTGAAGCTGAAGACATGGAGGTGGACCAGTGGTTTAAGCGCAGCTGTTGGGGTGGTGTGCTCCTGGTTTGGATGCTCATTCAGGCTCACTTTCAAGCTTGAACCTAGACTCAATTCAAGCTTGAGGTAGGGACTTGAGTGAGCTACCTGATGATCTAAGTTCAAGACCTGGTTCCTCCTCACCATTGCACCAGGAATAGAATATGGAGCCATCCGGGTTTAGACATTGGCGAGTCTAGACAAGAAGAGTGGTCAGAGCACTCTTGGCTGTGTGAAGAAGAAGGTGACTCTACAATGCGGCTTCTGAAGTGAGGTGGTTGAAGAGTTAGCTGAGGTATCTTCCAGCATTCCATTCAAGGTGGCGAGATAAGAAAGGAGTGGGCAGTGGTGTGTTGATCAAGATCATGAAGCTGTCCTTCCAAGCTTGACTTGTTCCACATGGTCAAGCTTGAGGGGGAGTATTGAGAAGCTTCAATGATCTGTGAAGATGGAGTCCTTGGTGGTTATTCAAGAAGAAGAAGCAACCAAGGCTGAGAATGAAGATGGTACTCAATGGAGTGGGCATCTGGTCATCCGAGCACTTAACCCAACAAGAGGTTTGGGTGAAAGGGGGAGAGACCAAGATCAGTATGAGGAGCTAGATGAGCTCAAGAAGAGTTAGTGGTGAGCAATCCAAGTCGGATTAGCTTACACCACAGTTAGGCCATGATCCAGAGTTCTTTGTGTCCACCACACTGGTTGAGACACAAAGAACTCACTGGCCAATCCCTAGGCCTTGAAGGAGCTTACTCTTTTCCTTATGAGGGTTTTATCCCTAAGGAGGGTTTTCTCTCATAAGGTTTTTAATGAGGAGTGACTTCAAGGTTCCAAGCTTGACTTAGGATCACTAGAGTCAAGCTTGAGGGGGAGTGTTAACTTGAAGAGATGACAATGAATGAGTTAAGAGATGAGATGGAGTGAAAGAAGATTGATGGTGTGAAGGATCTTGTGCAAACGAGTATGGAGAAGGCTGTGGACAGCTTCTGAGTGTGCAAGAGACTGAGGAACATCAAGGAGAAGTCTAAGAAAGACCTTGGGAAGCTTTGGTGAAGAGTAGGGATCAAATGGGCTATGTTTGGGTGAGTTGTACGGATGGCCGTACGGCCGTACGGATTGTACGGACCGTACGGATCCGTACAGACCAAACTCGACCCATAAACATTTAGACTCGACCATTTGATCATTGAAGATGAGTTTGAGGCTTGGGAAGGTTAGGCACATCAAGGATCCTAAAATGACCAAGACTTGTAACCAAGGCAACATCAAAGCGTGTGAGGCAAGAAAGATTAGGGTTGAAGTGAAGATCAAAGACTTGGGTGTAAAGAAAGGGTTTAGGCGACCAAAGGAAGATGCCTTGGTATATTTCGCCCAAGGGGAGCTCGTGCTGAGGTTTGGATAATGTTTATCCACTTCCATAAAGCAAAGGAAGAACCTTATCCATAACCTTATCCACCCCAAAAGCAAAGGAAGAGCACCAGCTATGGACAGCCTTGTCCAAGCATGTGTGCATTCTCAGCCTAGGTATTTTGAATTAGTCTTGTTGACCTCACATGCTTAGGTTTAGACCAGAAACTCCTCTCCTCTCTATATATACTGTCTCTTGTCGAGTGTAATCAATTAAGGGAGTAAGGGGGAAAACCCTCTCCCACTTCTAAATAATAAAGCTTGTGTTCTTGGATCGAAATCCCTCTTAGTCTACCCTTTTCTTAGTCTCTTTAATCTCTCTAAGTCTCCTTTAGTCTCTCATTCTGATTCAAGTAAACACAAGTAACCAGAACCCTTTCTCTTCATCATTTCGTGTTCATCATTGCCTTAAAGGCTTGTTCATCACACACAAACCAGATCCACATACTCTGGTGAAAATCCAACACTTGAATGCTCTGATACCATGTAAGAAAATGAAGAACAAGCTTAAGAACAGAGAGAGAGAGAGAGTTGAATCCGTGAGAGAGAGAGAGAGAGAGAGTGATTTTCGTGTGCAAGAGAGAGAGAGAGTAAGAAGGAACTCTTTTCCTTAATTTCAAATGCTTACAAGAGGATTATTAATAGCCTAAGGCTTAACTTAATGGGGAACAAGACAGAAAATAAAGTGGAGACAAAGGTAAAAGTGGTGTTGGTCTCCAACAGCTAGATTCTCATTTGAATTTGAATTCAAATGCAAATCTGATCTTCAAGACTGTTCAGACCGTTTCCTTGTCATTGGGAGAGTTCCCACACGTGCTTATACTTAGGCAGATCAGATGCTTGCCTTAGACTCCAAGTTAGGTCACTCAGAAGTTCTACTTGTCTTGCAAGTCACGTTTGAAGACTAGGTTGTACAGAGAGACTTGTTCTTCAGTTAACAACCAGTTAACTCAACTGCGGCTTAATTCAAATTCATTCTGTTTCCCTCTAGCTTCTTATCTCAACAACCAGATGTTAATCTGATCTTATTTCATCCTTTTTATGTCTGTGTCAATATTGGCCACGTCCAAAGAAGTTTCCCAAACACCTTCCTTGCCTTGCAAGTCAGGTTAGGTTATAGTGGTGTATGGGACAGACTTCATCTTTACTTGCAAGTCAAGTCTGCTTGATCCAGATTGTTTCTTCAACCATCTTTTCTTTCCTCTTCTCTTTCTTTCATTATTCCAACACTCCTCCTCAAGCTTGACCATAAGAATCTTTGGGCAAGCTTGGAACTGAGATTACTTGCCTCATTAAAAACCTAATTATAAGGAAAACAGTACAAGCATCCAGCTTGGGGATTCACAACTTTATTGGCAAGTAAGGGCGCCACTCATTTCCTGCTTCACACTCAACTGGTTCCATTTGAACCTTCTTCTTTTTTTCACAGCTTGTCTCCCCCTTGTTTCTGACTTCTTGCCTTCTTTATGGGTTGAGATCAAGCCAGCATGTATATGGGGTGATAATGAGGAGTGTCTGCCCTCCTGGCTTGCACTTGAATCCCTCACTTCATCCTTATTCAGAATGGCCTTGCAAAGTGACTTGTAGAACTGACTTGATAGGGGGACTTTGCAAAGAGTCAGCAGCCATCTTTTTAGTGAACTGCCTTCTCTTTGCTCAGTCAAGAGTAACCCTGTTCAACTCCACTTGTTTCCTTTACTTCAGCTTGAACAATATGGCATTGGCTTCTCATTTAACAAAAACCTTGATAAGGAACAGAGTAAAGACCCCATGGCGAGGGGATCAGTTGTTTGGAGTTAGATCAGTGAGTCCTAACCTGGAAAGGATGGACTCCATTGTCTTTAATCTCGCAGCCTTTGTGAACACATCTGCAAGCTGATCTTCACTTCTTGTATAGCAAGGTAGGATCACTCCTAAGATAATCATCTGCCTCACCTTATGACAATCCACCTCAATGTGCTTGGTTCTCTCATGAAACACTGAATTGGAGGCTATGTGGATAGCTGCTTGATTATCACAATGCATAGTCATAGGAGTGGCTTGCTCAATCTCCAGATGCTTCAAGATACCCTTGATCCATACCAACTCGTTTGTCAGCTTCAACATAGCTCTATACTCAGCTTCTGCACTTGAACAAGAGATGACCTTCTGTTTCTTGCTCTTCCAAGTAACCAGATTCCCTCCAATGAATGTACAATACCCAGTAGTTGATCTCCTGTCCACTCTATCTCCTGCCCAATCAGCATCACAATACCCAACCACTTCTGTACTGCCATTACAACCCATCCAAACTCCTTGTCCAGGCGTCCCACTCAAATACCTCAGTATCCTATCAACCATCTTCCAGTGATGAACCTTTGGAGCCTGCATATGTTGGCTCACTTGATTCACAGCAAAGCATATGTCTGGCCTGGTGATAGTTAAGTAGATCAGTTTGCCAACCATCTTCCTATACAGCTTAGCATCATCAAACAACTGATTCTCTTCAACCTCCCCCTCACGCAAAACCTTATACCCCTCCTCAAGAGGTGTCTTGGCTATCTTTCCTCCAAGAACATCAGTCTCCTTCAGCATATCCATTGTATACTTCCTTTGAGACATAAATAAACCCTCCTTTGATCTGCATATCTCAATCCCCAAGAAATACTTCATCTCTCCCAAGTCTTTGATATCAAATACTGACTTGAGAAACTCTTTTGTGGCTTTAATCCCAGCCTTATCACTTCCTGTGATAATCAAATCATCAACATACACCAGTATCACAATGATCCCGGATGGTGTAACCAGAGTGAAGAGAGTGTGATCCAATTCAGACTTCCTGAACCCTCTCCCATTTAGAGTTGTGCTCAGTTTTCTGTACCAGGCTCTAGGTGACTGCTTCAAACCATATATTGCTTTCTTCAATCTCAACACATTCCCTGGCTTCACTAGGTGTTCAAGACCAGGGGGCGGAAGCATATAAACCTCATCCTCAAGCTCACCTTGCAAGAAAGCATTCTTCACATCCATCTGCCATAAATCCCACTCTAGATTTGTAGCAATGGACAATACAATCCGGATTGTATGAAGTTTAGCAACTGGAGCAAAAGTGTCAATGTAATCTTCCCCATAAGTCTGAGTGAACCCTCTTGCCACCAACCTTGTCTTCTTTCTATCAATAGTACCATCAGCATTGTACTTGATAGTAAAGATCCATCTACTCGTCACAGCTCTCTTTCCCTTAGGTAGCTCACTTTCATACCATGTGTCATTCCTGATCATGGCATCTCTTTCATTACCTATTGATTCTCTCCACTCTTTATCCTTCATGGCTTCTTCATAGGACCTTGGAACCTCATTCTCATCCAAGTTACACATAAACACCATGTGTTCTTCTGGATACTCTGCAAAGGAACACACAGCTTGAGAAGGATGCTCCACAGCCTGGGCATTGTAGTACACTCTCGTGTTTACCCAGTTGGAAGGATCCTTCCTAATCCGTGTGCTCCTTCTCAATGGTTGGACCTGATCCTCAGATTGTGTCTCCTGGTTCTGTACTTGTTCTTCTTCTAATCTGGTCTCCTCTCCTTGCTCATCATTACTAGACTGATCTTCATCCTTTCCTGAACCAGTAGACACTTCATGCTGCTCATCTTCACCAGCCTGACCCGTGTTCTCAACTTCATGTGGTACACCTTGATCATGAATACCTGAATCATCATCTTGGTTCTGCTCTTGCCCACTTGATTCAGATTCATTCCCCCTCTCATGATCAAGAGGGATTGTTTCTCCTGCTGCTTCAGGAGCTCTCCTTCCTTTTCCTTGAGACATGTTTATCCCAAGCTTCTCCAGGACAATCCTCAGAGTTGTTGCTTTATCTGATGGCGCCTGGGATAGATCCTCTAAGTCTTCCCACTTCTTCTCCTCATAATACCCTCTAGATTCAACAAACTTCACATCTCTGGACACCATAACCCTCCTGGTTATTGGATCATAACACTTGTACCCCTTTTGGGTTATTGAGTACCCAATGAACATAGCTTTTGTGCTCTTTGCATCAAGCTTGTTCCTCTGCTCTCCATGGACCAAGACATAGCATAAACTCCCAAAGACCCTCAGGTGATCAATGTGTGGCTTGGTTTTATTTAGCACTTCAAAAGGAGACAAATTCTTCAAGATCCTGGTTGGTACTCTATTGATAAGATAGCAAGCAGTCTGAACAGCATCACTCCAAAACCTCTTTGGGACATTAGCATGGAACATCATTGATCTCGCCACCTCCATCAAGTGCCTATTCTTCCTCTCAGCAACTCCATTCTGCTGTGGTGTGTAGGGACAACTAGTCTGATGCACTATCCCATGCTTGGCCAAGTGATTCTTGAAGGCATGACTAGTGTATTCACCTCCATTGTCTGACCTTAGTACCTTCACAGTAGCATTGTAATGGTTAGTAACATATGCTTGGAAGTTAACAAAGGCATCCAACACTCTATCCTTAGAAGGAAGCAAAGTGATCCAAGTATACTTTGACTTCTCATCAATGAAAGTCACAAAATATTTCTGATTGTCCCTAGACATACATGGAGATGTCCATACATCAGAGTGAACTAGATCAAAGCAATGCTCATATATAGTCTCAGAAGTTGGAAAGACCGTCCTACAATGCTTTCCTAGTATGCATGCTTCACATTCAAGGTGATTGAAAGACATATCAGGCATAATCAGTTCAATAGCCTTAGCATGAGGATGTCCTAATCTAGCATGCCACGTGAGACTATCACATCTATCAGCTGTACTACTCAAACAACTAGACTCAATGGGATTAGATGTCTTAGCTGGTTGGAGATGGTATAGCTGATTCTTGCTGTCCCCTCGGCCAATAACCTTTCCTGTCTTTAAGTCTTGAAACTCCACTTCATCTGGCCTGAAGACCACTTGACAATTAAGATCCACCGTGGCTCTTTTCACAGATATCAAGTTTGAGGTAAACTGTGGCATGTAGAAAGCAGATGAGTTCTTCTCAAACAGCTTGAGATTTCCCACTCCTTCAATTGGAATTGTGTCCCCATTAGCTATCCTTACACCTCCTGTTGCAGCCTTGACTTCAGTTATCAGACTCTTATCACTGATCATGTGATGAGTTGCCCCAGAATCAATTATGATCTGTTTGGATGCTAAGGCAGGAGCACCGAGACTCCGGGTCGTAGCCAAAGCATACACATACTTGACAAACTCATCCCATTCCTTCTTTGTGATTGGATCATCTGCTCCTTTGTTCTCTTGCTTCTTCATGACACTGCTACCTTCTACTGAGTCACCCATATAGGCTGAGTATGAACACTCTCCTCTCACCACATATTGTGCAGCCTTCTTGATCATCATCAAGCTCATCTTTTCACTCAAATAACCAGACTCACCGCCCTTCCTCCAAGCTCTTCTTCTCTTGAACCACGTTTTGGAAAGTCTTCTCAACCTTCCTCTCTTACAACTTGTACCACCCTTCCACCAAGCTAAACTCTTGCCCTGCTCACACACGTCACAAGTGTACTGAACAAACTCACACATCTCATTCACAAGAAAGCAAAAGATACCATCTTGTTCTCTCCTTTCTTGAACTACTTCTGGCCTTGCCATAAGCTCCAGCCACACTTCTTTCAGCCTCCCCACAAGCTGATACATCTCATCCTTTCCTCTCCTCAGGTCTATGTTATCTCTCTTAACTTCAAAGACCTTCTTCAGATCGGATCTCCTCACATGAGCTGTTTCAATCTCACACATTGGATTGTTTTCTTGAACAGCTCTCTCTTCACACCTCAGACTCCACGCCTGACCTTCTTTTGTAGCCATTTCTCCTAAAGGCTTCCCCTTTACATGACTTCTCCACAATACACAGCTCCCCAAAGCTGATTTCGCCCATCTAGACCAAACCCACTCGTTTTCTCTCTCTTTCTTCACTTGATAACTTGATCTCATCTTCATCTCTCTACTAATGTCGGTTGATTCCATCACATAACCTCAATCAAACCCAGAGAATGAAGAATAGTGCTGAAAAACATCAAGAACACCCAAAAACACCAAGAACAGCTCAAGAACACCAAGAACACAAACCCAGATTTTCTACAAATGAAAAGCGACACACTCCCACCCTTTTAGCAACCTGGCTCTGATACCGTAAACACTTTTGTGTTTTAGAGAGTGTCTATCAAATATCTAGAGAGAATAGGATTGATTTGTGTAAGAGATTAAGAGATTTAAAGAGAATAGTGAAGAACTAGAGAGAGAGAGACTCAAAACTCCATTAGCTTTATTATCCATAGAGAGTTTACAATATATAAGAGGAAAGACAAGGGTTTTCGTGGTCTATAAGATCCAGAACGTGTGGATTCAACCAAGGAGCCTAAATGGACCAATGGGAGAGGTTACATGCTTTTGGCATAAGGCATCTTTGGACCAGATGCTACTTTTGCTTTTCCAGCTGTGCCAGCCTGTCCATGTGCCTCTTATCTTCCCTTTTCTTATCCACAACTCATCAGTAAAGCAGCAAGGTAACTTTGGCTCATTTACCATTCACCCGGGTAAGTTTGGTCGATCTCAATACCCCATATCTCCTTCTCATAATTGATCAACTCATTTCAACAGTTGGTAACTCAGTAAAGAATGGCTCGCAGATAAGGGGTCAAGCTTGACCAAGCCAGCCTGTCCAAGGCTGGAAAGGAGAAGGCATCTGGTCAAGATGCCAAAAGCATCTCGCACCCTCAGCCACTCGTTCAAACCAGGCGCGCCTCTTCCCTTGACCGGCCACGTCTCCCACTCCTTAACCATTGCTTTATGTATCCGTTGTAACCCTAAAGCTCTGCCTATATATTTGTAACTCCTCTCTGAATAATCAATGAAGCAAATCATTTCTTTCTCTTGTTGTTCTCTCTACTCTCTCTCGTGTTCATCATGAACATCGAGTAAACTCTCTTCTAATCTCTCAATCTTTCACTCTTTCTCTCATTCTCTCGGTTACTCTACTCTCATTCTCTCAAAATCTTAGTTTCCACCACCTTTAAGAGTAACCGGAACCGCTAACATCACCTTGCTTCCTTCCATCTTCTAAACGAACCTCAAGAACCCAGAAAGCTTGAACCTTTGAACTCGAAATGAAGCTGAAGATAGTAGATCTAAACACCAGGATGTAACGAACCTGGCTCTGATACCATGAGATTTTGAGAGAATGAGAGTAGAGTAATCGAGAGAATGAGAGAAAGAGTGAAAGATTGAGAGATTAGAAGAGAGTTTACTCGATGTTCATGATGAACTCGAGAGAGAGAGTAGAGAGAACCACAAGAGAAAGAAATGAATTGCTTTTTTTTTTTGATTATTCAGAGAGGAGTTACAAATATATAGACAGAGCTTTAGGGTTACAACGGATACATAAAGCAAAGGCAAAGGAGTGGGAGACGTGGCCGGTCAAGGGAAGAGGCGCGCCTGGTTTGAACGAGTGGCTGAGGGTGCGAGATGCTTTTGGCATCTTGACCAGATGCCTTCTCCTTTCCAGCCTTGGACAGGCTGTCTTGGTCAAGCTTGACCCCTTATCCACGAGCCACTTCTTTACCGAGTTACCAACCAGTTAACCTTCTCCCTTTTCACCCACCAAGGTTATCTCCTTCCTTCTGCCTTGTGACTCAAGTTTCGGCCATGGATGTACGGACCATGAGTTGGACGGATCCGTACATTTTGACCCGGAATTTGCACAAGACCAAAATGTGATTTGGTCGAGTTTAAAGTCATTTGGGTCGAGTGGTCCGTACGGTCGGCCGTACAGTCCGTACGGTCCGTACCGTCCGTACACTTGACCTGGAATTTGCACATCCTCCCTTTGATCCCAAACTCCATCCTAAACCCTTTAAACCTCCTCTCTTTATTACCTCAGATCAACAGTGCAGCCAACAACACAAAGGCTTGCACCCTCATAGAACTCGGCTTGACCTCTTCATAGACCCAAAACAACCTCATTTGGTCGAATGTAAAGTTTTCGGGTCGACTTGGTCCGTACAGATTCGTACGGTCCGAGTACATCCGTCCGTACCAAATCTGTATGGCCTCGCCCTAACTTTACACATAATCATCTTCAGTGAGGTTCAAGCACTGGTAATGGTACCTGATACATTATCCCAAAGGTGCATCAGTACTTATCAAGTATATCCACAAGAAAAAGAAACTTAGGCACACCTCAAAACAATGAAACCAAACCAGAGATTCTAGCAACTTAGACATTCTTCTAAATGAAGCAAGATATCAATGATGGTTTCTACTAAGGCAATAGCACTAGAACTTATTCCATTTTAACCATAACAACCAGAGCCAATCTATTCAAGCATTTAAGAACCATTCCGAGATTTAAGAAGAAATGATGAATGACATGAATTGAATTGAGTTCAAGTTACTTCCCTTTTTGTTTGGATGAGGAGTGACTGGTTTGTCACTTGAATCCCTCACACTCGGCCAGTTGCAGCCTCTCCATGGCAACACCAACTTGATGGGAGGTTGGATGATCCTTTGTTGAAGTCTTTGCAAGGATTTGAAGCCGGACCATGGATGGGTCATGTAAATTCAGACTCCCCCTCAAGCTTAACTCCGAGACTATGGGACGAGCTAAGCTTGTGAACGATCCAACCATCCATGGCCTTATGACCACCTGTCTTCTTGACTTTGTGATGTCCTTCTTCTTTTGAGTTTACTCTCTACCTTAATAGGAACTAGGGTCTTTGAATCACCATAGAGAGATCCTCACAAGATACTTTCTCTCCATTGCATGACCCATTCTCTATACACTCCTTGTATTTGAATGGACTGATGCGTCCATGGAATGGTATGCAATGGGAAGATTAGCATGTCCTTTGTTCCATTTCCTTTAGATCATCGGCCTCCTCATGACTTTGGTGATGATCTTCATTGCAGCACCCTCTTGGTGATGCTTTTCTTTGCTTGTCTACTGTCCTCTCTATACTCTCCTGATATGTAGGCTATGGTGACTGAACCACCATGGACAGAACCGCAAGGCAGCTCTCCATTTGTCACAAGATCCTCTCTACACTCTTTGGAGTAGGCTATGGACTTCCCATGAAATGTTGGCAATGGGCAAATTCATGGTCTTAGGAACCATCAGTCTTTACAAGACTTGATGTCCTTACCCTTGTGAGTTTTGGCTCTTTTCCTTATACCAGGAACTATTGGTGTTTGAATCACCTTAAGAGCCGTCACAAGGTAGTCTCTAATTGTATGATATCCCACTCTACACTTCCTATAGACTTTGGGACTTACATGTCCAAGTGGTATCATACAATGGTATCAACCTCTCATTGCATACTCAATCATACTACACTTCCTGTAGTTTGTGGACTGACACGTCCAGTGATGATATGCAATGGCATTAGACCTTTGTCTGGTCACTGTGGTTTGGTTTGTCACTGTATCACAACTTGTGTACCTAACATCACCACAACTCAATTCAAGATTAGATCATCTCATTGGGACCAAACCAAGATCACTCATCCGGTTTGATCACCAATGCCACAACAAGCTAAAAGAAAACTTGAAACCAGCAGACCACAGAGCAAGACAGGGCAATTTAAACTTCTCTAGATGCAATGCAAGCTTGAAACAAAGCACTTGCAACTAGGCTAGAATTTTAGATGCACCATATATGAATGCAACAATTTTAGACAGCAACTATTAGAATGCAACAGATTCAATCCGAACTAACCACTATATGATCCATTTTAAACAACCTAAACTGAATGCAAGAAAACACCCAGACATGATAATGAGCAATAGTTTCATCAATATCATAGATTCAAGTAGTTTAGACATACTTCTAAATCCTACTTGATATCTCTGATGGATTAACTATGTCATTAACATCCAAGCAACAAAGAACCGGATTGAAACACTACCTATATGCTTATGGATGCAAAACAGTCTAAACAATTCTCATGATGCAAGTAGCAGAGACATTCAGTTCTACACACCATGACCAAAAGAGATATGACAATGCACGAGACAATACTAAACCACCACTATGATGCTTATGCAAGAACGAGAATCAGAACACAAAACAATGCAGTAAACAAGCCAGGAGATCCTGGGACCAACAACACTCCATGCACACCAAAGTATAAACTCTTATTAAGGGATAAAGGATTTGCTTACAGCTAAGGAATCTGGGCTGATTCCTTAAACCTCCATGAACACAGGTCAGTATTTCTTGTTGGGTTTAGCCCAACCCTTCTTTGGTCATTACTGCTTGAGGCAGCTTCAGACTTCGCTCTTGAGGAACACCTCCATCCTTTTCAAACTTGATGCTTAGCCCCCAATGCAACTCTTCTCGGATCAATACAGGTCACTGAGCTTGATGGTACTTCTGGTAGCTAACTTGAGTTTCTTTCTCTAGTTTGGCTGAGATTTGGATCCAAACATGGAATGAGCTCAAGAGAGATCTAAAACCGTGTTCACCATTTCTTTAGCTTCAGTTCCTTTGGTCACCAGTCTCCCATGGAATTAAGTGATGACCACTCCTACTTATGTGCCTCTTGAGCTAGCAGCACACCACTTCCACAGCAGTGTCTTAATGCCACTAACTCTTCACACAAACAAACTCTCCATTGCTTCTCAATGGGCAGCGCCTTTTCTTACTTGGTTTGGTTAGACACTGAACACTTCTCATGTTCCTGTACAGCACTCAAACTCCAGAATAGATTAGGCCACAAGCATTGGGATCAAACCTTGACTAACCATCAAGTTTGATCTCCAATGTCAACAGCAATGCAACTTCCTAAATGACAATGCATGATCTGATAAGATAAAACACATTTCATTTAGGCAAAACTTGAAAGAATGAGAAGAAACAGAGAATAAACGGATAGAATAGAGTTTGAGAGAGACTAGAAGAGATTTGGAGACTAAAAGCTTGAAACTTGGTTAAGAAACCATTTCGAGATGAAGAACACCAAGAACACTAGAGAGAAATAAGAGACTCGAAAATTGTTTGCTTTGATTAATGAAAGGAGTTACAAATATATAGGGGAGGAAACAAGGGTTTACAATGGGTAGAAGATAAGGTTTAGGATAAGCTTTCTCGCCAAGCATGTGGAGTCAACCGGTCTTAGGCGCGCCTAATTCAAACTTGTGGCTGGAGTGCTTCACACGCGAGATTCCTTTGGCATCTTGACCAGATGCTCTTCCAGCACGAGCCAGCCTGTCCAACGCGCGCCTCAGTCAAGCTTGATCCGCTTGGTAACTAGTAAGAGTAACTCTGGGTCGAGTTACTCTTACCCGGGTAAGTTTTCTCGTCCAAGGTAAACTTTCTTTTACCCACTTGTACGGACCACTTGTACGGCCTTGTACGGACCATCTATACGGCCTTGTACGGACACCTCCAAACTTCTTCCTCTCCATTTCATAAGTCTTTTCCAGCCTTCCTAATAGATCATAACTCCATCTCTTATTCGGTTTAACACTCCCCCTGAAGCTTGACCATGTGGAACAAGTCAAGCTTGGAATGTCATGAGATCTTCCTCATTAAAAACCTTGCCAAAGAAAACCCTCCTTAGGGATAAAACCTCAGCAAGGAAAAGAGTAAAGACCTCATGACAGGGGATTAGTTTCACCTAGTGAGATCAATGAGTCCCAACCTCTGATGGATGGACTCAAGTGTCTTCTGTCTCAGAGCCTTAGTAAACACATCAGCCAACTGGTCTTCCCTCCGTGTATAGCAAGGTAAGATCACTCCTTGGACTATCATCTGTCTTACCTTGTGGCAGTCAACTTCAATGTGCTTGGTTCTCTCATGAAACACTGAGTTGGATGCAATGTGGATTGCGGCTTGATTGTCACAATGCATGGTCATTGGTGTGGCTTGATCAATCTCCAAGTGTTTTAGTATTCCCTTGATCCAGACTAACTCATTAGTCAGCTTCAACATGGCCCTATACTCAGCCTCAGCACTGGAGCAGGATACCACTTTCTGCTTCTTGCTCTTCCAAGTAACCAAGTTCCCACCAATGAACGTGCAATAGCCTGTTGTAGGCTTCCTATCTGCTCGATCTCCTGCCCAATTCGCATCACAGTATCCTACCACCTCAGTGCTTTTGTTGCATCCCATCCACACTCCTTGATTAGGTGAGCCATTCAGGTACATCAGAATCCGGTTAACCATGCTCCAATGATGTTCCTTTGGTCCTTGCATGTGTTGACTCACCTGGTTCACAGCAAAACATATATCAGGACGTGTAATGGTCAAGTAAATTAACTTACCAACAAGCTTTCTGTAAAGCTTGGCATCTTCAAACGGTTGACTGTCTTCAATCTCCCCCTCACGTGGAATCTTATACCCATCTTCTAATGGAGTCTTGACACTCTTCCCTCCAAGTCTACCTGCATCTTTCAAAAGATCAAGTGTATATTTTCTTTGAGAAAGGAATAAACCTTCCTTGGATCTACATATCTCAATCCCAAGGAAGTATTTCATTTCCCCCAAGTCTTTAATCTCAAAAACCGACTTTAGAAAGTCCTTGGTTGATTGAATCCCAACCTTGTCACTTCCTGTGATGATGATATCATCAACATACACGAGAAGGACTACTATACCTGAGGAAGTGGTCAAGGTGAAGAGAGTGTGGTCGAGTTCAGTCTTCTTGAAGCCCTTCCCATTGAGAGTTGTGCTCAACTTGGTGTACCATGCTCTAGGAGATTGCTTTAGACCATAAATGGCCTTCTTCAATCTCAGAACGTTTCCATCTTTAACCAAGTGCTCAAGACCAGGGGGGGGAAGCATGTACACCTCATCTTCAAGCTCTCTTTGAAGGAAGGCATTCTTCACATCCATTTGCCAAAGACCCCATTCTAAGTTCACAGCAAGGGAGAGAACTATCCGGATAGTATGCAGCTTGGCAACCGGAGCAAAGGTATCAATGTAGTCTTCTCCATAAGTTTGAGTGAAACCTCTTGCCACTAGCCTTGTCTTTTTCCTTTCAACCTTCCCATTTGTAAGATACTTGATAGTAAAGATCCATCTGCTGGTCACAGCCTTCTTCCCTTTTGGTAGCTTACTCTCAAACCAAGTATCATTTTTGATCATTGCGTCTGCTTCAGCTTCAACTGACTCCTTCCACTCCTTGTCTTGCACAGCCTCTTCATAGGATCTCGGTAACTGACTCTCATCCAAACTGATCATAAAGGCTTTGTGCTCTTCCGGGTAATGAATTAGATTGCAAACAGCTTGGGCAGGATGAGCAACTGCTTGAGCATTATAGTATACCCGGTTGTTGATCAAGTTGGATGGAGGGTTTCTCACCCTTGTACTTCTCCTCAAGGGTTGAACTTCTTGAGCTGCTTCTGGTTGAGCCTCCTCAACCTCTTCTTCTTCATGGTTTCCATCTCCAACTTCTTCATCACCTTGGTCCACACCTTGATCATGTGTGGAACCTGATTCTTCATCATACTGCTCCTCCGGTTCATTTCCCCCCTCATGATCAAGGTGGGGTTCTTGTCCATTAGCCGTGGGAAGACCTTCTTGTTGTTGTCCTCCTCCACTCCTCGGATCCTGAGATAAGTTAATCCCAAGATTCTCCAGTATTATCCTCAAGTTGGCTGCCTTATCAGATGCCAAATCCTTGAGTTCTGCTTGATTCTTCTCCTCATAGAACCCTCGTTCTTCCACGAACTTCACATCTCTAGACACCACTACCCTTCTGGTTGCTGGACCATAACACTTGTACCCTTTCTGAGTTGGTGAATAACCAATAAACATCCCCTTTGTGCTTTTGGCCTGCAACTTGTTCCTTAGCTCCCCTGGTTTATGAACAAAACAGAGGCAACCAAAGACCCTGATATGATCTAAGGCTGGTCTATGTTTGTTCAATACCTCAAAGGGTGATTGATCTTCAAGAACCTTAGTTGGGGTTCGGTTGATCAAATAACAAGCAGTAGCCACAGCATCACTCCAAAACCTCTTTGGCACATTAGCTTGGAACATCATGGACCTAGCAACTTCCATAAGGTGCCGGTTCTTCCTTTCAGCAACTCCATTCTGTTGTGGGGTGTAAGGACAGCTCGTTTGGTGAAGAATACCATGCTTGGATAGATGTTGCTTGAATGCTTGACTGGTATACTCCCCACCATTATCTGATCTAAAAAATTTCAGCTTAGCATTAAAATGGTTAGTCACATATGCTTGAAAATTTCTAAATGCAACAAGCACTCTATCCTTAGATGGAATCAAGGTTATCCAGGTGTATTTAGACTTCTCATCTATGAATGTGACAAAGTACTTATGGTTCTCCCTAGATAAGCAAGGCGCGGTCCAAACATCCGAGTGTATTAAATCAAAGCAGTGATCATAGATAGTAGAAGACTTTTGAAACACGGTTTTACAATGCTTGCCTAAGATACAAGCTTCACAATCATTATTTTCAAACATAACACCTGGAACCATTAAGCTTAAAGCCCTAACATGAGGAGGATGTCTTAGTCTAGCATGCCACAAAGCATTTTTATTCAAATCAGAAACAGAAGTAAAGGAACAACTATTATCAGGTAAAGAAGTAAGCTCCTCAAGCAAGTAAATATCTCCTTTTGTAACTCCTTTCCCAATCAACCGACTGCTCTCAATATCCTGAAACTTCACATCATTAGGGGTAAAGATCACATTGCATTGCAAGTCATTAGTACATTTCTTAACTGATAACAAGTTTGAAGTAAACTCAGGCATGTAAAAGCATCTAGATTCTTTATCAAACAGTTTAAGCTTGCCTACACCCCTTATTGGAATTCTATCACCATTAGCTATCATAACATGTCCATGTGCAGGCTCAATATCTCTAATCAGACTAGTGTCACTAATCATATGATGAGATGCACCTGAATCAACTATCAACGGTTTAGACATGTTACAAGCACTATGAGATAAACCAACATTCCTAGAGTGAGTATAAGTATCAGTGTTATCATGAATACTAGCAATCTTAGATGCACCAAAAGAGTACCCCCTGAGGTTACCAAAGATGTTACCATTGTCCTTGAGCATTTTGATGAGAGCATCCATCTCTGATCGGCGGATGAACTCATGCTTGTTTGGGCGGTTGGTTTGAGCCGTGTAGGACACCAGGGCTTTGTTCTCACCACCTTCAGTCTTCTGTGCCCGAGTAGATGGCCTGGCTCCACCCCCTCCTTGCTGATCACTCCCTCCATAGCTCACATTCGCCCTTGCATGTCTGTCCTTCATGAACTTGGATGGCTTGAGGTGAGGATGGAGGATCCAGCACTGATACTTCTTGTGACCTTGTCTCTTACAATGATCACAGTTGCCATTGAACCTCCTTTCTTCAAAGCGATTCACCTTGTTGGATTGAGGTACCTCAGCTTGGTTAGCCAAGGTAAGTTCCCACTTTCCTCCAAATAGACCCAACGATCCTTGCTCCTTTTGAATCTGTGCGCAGACTTCCTCCAAGGTGGGTAGCTTCTCTACTCGCAAGATGTGTTTCACCAGATCATTGTAGCTAGAGTTAAGAGCCAGGAGCAAGCCAAAGACTTTATCTTGTTCCCTTCTCTCATTAAGCTCAGCTGGATCGGTTGTGCTTGGCCTCAACATCTCAAGTTCAGACCACAAAGCTCTAAACTTTCCAAGGTGCTTTGTGAACTCCATGTCTTCTTGAGCTAGACTGTTGATGGCTCGCTTGATCTCAAACACACGAGTAAGGTTTGAGATGTTACCATATACCTTCTGAAGAGTGTCCCACAGGTCCTTTGCCTTCTCACAATAGCTGTATGCCTCTAGGATAGACGGATCTAGAGAGCTTTGAAGGATAGACATCACCGTGTTGTCTTCCTGGATCCACTTCACTTCATCACATACGACAACCTCCTTGTCGCCTTCACGAGTAATGAGCTTTGGTGCCTCACCCTCAAGGATGTGGTTCCACAAACCCTTACTCCCCACTACTGTCTTCACCACACGAGACCATAGGAGATAGTTTCCCCCTTTAAGTATCACTGGAATCACGGTTGTTTTGTTACTTTCCATCTTGAAGCTTTGCGGAATGAAAAAGGTGTTCTTGAGTGTTCTTCGTGAGATATGAAATCAAAACCCAGATTTACGAGAACCTGGCTCTGATACCATGAAAGAATGAGAAGAAACAGAGAATAAACGGATAGAATAGAGTTTGAGAGAGACTAGAAGAGATTTGGAGACTAAAAGCTTGAAACTTGGTTAAGAAACCATTTCGAGATGAAGAACACCAAGAACACTAGAGAGAAATAAGAGAGACTCGAAAATTGCTTGCTTTGATTAATGAGAGTAGTTACAAATATATAGGGGAGGAAACAAGGGTTTACAACGGGTAGAATATAAGGTTTAGGATAAGCTTTCTCGCCAAGCATGTGGAGTCAACCGGTCTTAGGCGCGCCTAATTCAAACTTGTGGCTGGAGTGCTTCACATGCGAGATTCCTTTGGCATCTTGACCAGATGCTCTTCCAGCACGAGCCAGCCTGTCCAACGCGCGCCTCAGTCAAGCTTGGTCCGCTTGGTAACTAGTAAGAGTAACTCTGGGTCGAGTTACTCTTACTCGGGTAAGTTTTCTCGTCCAAGGTAAACTTTCTTTTACCCACTTGTACGGACCACTTGTACGGCCTTGTACGGACCATCTGTACGGCCTTGTACGGACACCTCTAAACTTCTTCCTCTCCATTTCATAAGTCTTTTCCAGCCTTCCTAATAGATCATAACTCCATCTCTTATTCGGTTTAACAAAACTAGGCTACCTTAACCGCATCCTTAGACATTACTCTAGGTGCTCAACATAAGGCAGCAATCAACCAAGTGAAAGATGAAACAGCAAAACACCTTAACAAGTTCTAATCAGTCATGAATGCAATCACAGGAGCTGATACACTATCTAGCACCCTAATACACATTCAAACAGAGAACAAGGAATGGCCTTTTTAACAATCACACATCACACAAGACCTTTAAGCATCCTGGGACAGAATCTAGCAAGATTTATAAGACCCTCAGGACATGAACACACACTACACCACACGGCCATAACAAAAGTTTCAAGCTTTAAACAAGGGAAGGAAGTTATCTTACAGTCAAGGAACCTGTGCTGGTTCCTTGAACCTCCATGGTTAACCGGTTCATGACTAGACAGATTTGGGTTGTTGGTTTGGGAACCAACACCTCCTTCTTTGTGTGACCTTCCCCCTTGACCCCTATCATGCCAAAGACACCAACTTTCTCCATGTTTGAGTCGCCACACCAAGATCCAAGTTTAAAGTCTCCTTCTTTAAAAGGTTTCTCCTTGGACAGTGAGGAAGAGCGGCTTGGACAAGCTTCCACTGGCCTTCTTTCCCCAGAACGAACATGGGAGAGGAGGATGAACTGAGAATAGCTTCTGGGCACGCCATGAATGATAAAGTTTCGATCTTGAAGGGTTTAACCGACTGGATGCACAGAAGCTTCTTCATTGGTTTAGAAATGGCATGAGAGAGAGAGAGCTTGAGCTTGTGGATGCTAATGAACCAGGTTCTGATTAACCTGGCTCTGATACCATGAAAGTTTATCAGAGTTCAGGCCGTGGGTTGTGTGAGAAGCTTCAACCTCAACAGGTTCGGACTGATCTTGTAATAACAAGGAGAAGAGAAGACTTGATGAGAGAATAAGATTATGGAAGAGACTAAGAGAATAATGAGACTAAAGAGAGATTCGTGAGACTTGATGAACCAGAGACTAAGAGAGTGAAGAACAGAGATTTAGAACCCAGAAAAGAATAGGAAGGAGGAGGGGAAACCCCACTCTCTCACTTAATTCGTTTACAATTGATAATGAGGCCTTTATAGACAATACAAGAAGCAAACATTAACCTATATCTAAGGGCTGATAAAGCCTGAGAGAATGGACGGTTTAGATGAAGTCAGATGGTCTTCATACAGGCTGGAGACAGCCTGGGCGCGCCTAGGAAAGCTTGGCCAGGAATAGGCCAGCAATGCACATGAACCTGGCCAATGATCAGTCCAAGTTCATTCCTTCTTTTGGATAAGCATCTTGAGAGCATATTCCTCTTATCCATCTCGTCCCAAATGATCCCTTGCCTCCTTAGCTTCAATCAGTCACAAGGGATTCGAATTGCTTTGGTTTAAAGTGATCAAACCAAAGACAAACCCGAAACTGCTTTATTTCTCGACCGTACGGACTGTGTACGGACCACCCGTCCGTACACCTTGACCCGGATTTTGCACATTGCCCAAACTCACCCAAAAGTCGAACCAGGAAGTGCTTTGGGTCGACCATGTCCGTACAGTCCGTATAAGGCTGTATAGGCCGTACAACTATCCGTACAGGCCGTACGACTGTTCGTACAGTCGACCCTATTTTTGCACTTTCGCCCAATGGCTCCCAAATCTTCCCAAACACTTCCTTCTTGATCATAAGCCCTTCTTGAACGTTGTTCTTGCTCAGCATAAGCTTCTGGACCCTCTTTAGTCCTTGATCAGACTTCTAATGGGTTTTGGCCCTAACTTTGCACATGGCCTTTAGTGGTCCATTTCTCACTTCAGGTTTAACAGTGCATTCATATAGCTGTCATATGTGTGATAAAATGAGCCTAGATGCCTTGTAACTGATGAGTTATCATACCTGAGCATTTAGTGAATTGGTTGCATGGATTTGAACTGAATGAGTTGTTTAGATTCTGTCCATTGCATTTACTTAAAGTATTGGGATCTGGATTGGTGAGTTACCAAGGTCTGATCCTAGTGTGTGTGGTCTGATTCTTGCTGGAGTTTGAGATGTTTTAGGTACACAAGTGTTTTCTCTGTCCATCATCAAATCAAGACAAAGAAGAAGACTTTGCCCATGAGTTCAGAGCCTACAGAGTCTGAATATTCCTGACCATGGAAAGATCACTTGTGTGTAGAGAACCGGTTGAATTAAGCGCAGCCTGTTTGGGTGTTGAGCTCCTGGTTCAAAAGACTTACAAGAGGCAGTGGAGAAGATATTATGGGAGGAACCGGTTGACTTAAGCGCAACTGTAGGGGTGATGCGCTCCGGGTTTCAAAACTTAATGTTGCTCACTTCCAAGCTTGGTCCTTCACTTATTCTCTCTGGATCAAGCTTGAGAAGGGGTAATGATGAGCATTCCTGAAGGTCCAAGTCTTCCATTTTCTCACCTCAGATCAGAAGTGAGAGTATGCAAGTGGTGGAATTCACCCTTGCAAGATTTCTCATCAGCCGGATCAAAGAAACATCAGCAAGGGCAGCAGCAACTTGGTGTTAGAACAGATGGCCATCAGAGACTACTTGGCAAGAAGATCAGGTGGAGAGGCAAGCTGATTGGAATGCTATGAATCAGCCCAAGGCTTGAGAGTTAGAACAGTTACCTTCTGGTTGGGAAGCTATGGATCAGCTTCTATATGGAGTTAGAACAGTTACCTTCAGTTGGGAAGCTATGAATCAGCCCATAGCATGTGTGCTTGTACCTGGTTGATAAAGCTTCAAGAAGAGGCTAGAATGGCGATTTCAAAGTACCTACTGAGCTCATGAGCAAAGGCAGGCTTCGACTCAATCACTAAATGGAGGCAAGAAGCCAGAAGAAAGGGAGAGACAAGCTCTGATCATAACAAGAAGCTGAAGGCTGATTTCAGTATGTAGCAAGTGACACTTAATCTGAATGTGAAGCAAGGGTGCCCGCTTGCCATCGGCGAAAGGCCATGATCCAGGGTTTATGAGTCCTTAAACTTGATCATAAGGCTCATAAACCCACTGGCCAATCCCTAGGCTGAGAAGCTTGCACTCTTTTTCCCTAAGTGTTGGTTTTATCCCATGAGGTTTTCCACACTTAGGTTTTTAATGAGGCAGGTACTCTCAGTTCCAAGCTTGCCCAAGGATCTCCTATGGTCAAGCTTGAGGGGGAGTGTTAGAATGAAGAACAAGTTTGAATATGTCCGTACAGTCTTGGCGCGCAAGTATCAAATCCTAACCTAGAGTGTTTTGGAAGTCAAGGCAGATGGGGAACTCATCAAGTTGAGTATTCTGAGGCATGTTTGAAGTTTAAAAGAGAGAACAGACCGTTGGAGACAGCTTAGGCAAGTTGGGAATTAATTAGAATAAAAGTCACATGTGCATAAGAGGATGAACCGGCTGTCACTTTCACTCAACCAAACCGTGCCCATCTCTCCCTCCAGTCACTCTCACTCCCTCTGGTCGAGATTCTCCTTGGCTGTATCCTGCTTGTCTTCATAAGAAACACAACAAAAGTATTTGTTTATTTCCTCATAGATTTAGATTAATTTAATGTATGCAAACTGCCTATTTAAAGGCAGTTCATGTAACTGATTGATTCAAGGGAGAGGAGTCCTCTTTTCTTCATTATTCTCTGTTCTAAGTCACTTTATTCTCTGTTTACTCTCTCTCTCACGAAAATCCCTTTGAATTTCTTATTCTCTCAAGAACACTCTCAAGAACACTCTCATACTCTCCATAGTATTCTCCTCCATTCTCTCTGGTTTCTTACATTCTTCTTCATCTAAATCGACCATACTTTGTTCCTACAACTCCCTCACACTTAAATCTATCTATTCTCACAGTGGGGAGTGAAGTCCACTTGGTAAGACAGTACTGTTAAATGAGAAGCCAATGCCATATTGTTCAAGCTGAAGCAAAGGAAACAAGTGGAGTTGAACAGGGATACTCTTGACTGAGCAAAGAGAAGGCAGTTCACTAAAAATATGGCTGCTGACTCTTTGCAAAGTCCCCCTATCAAGTAAGTTCTACAAGTCACTTTGCAAGGCCATTCTGAATAAGGATGAAGTGAGGGATTCAAGTGCAAGCCAGGAGGGCAGACACTCCTCATTATCACCCCATATACATGCTGGCTTGATCTCAACCCATAAAGAAGGCAAGAAGTCAGAAACAAGGGGGAGACAAGCTGTGAAAAAAAGAAGAAGGTTCAAATGGAACCAGTTGAGTGTGAAGCAGGAAATGAGTGGCGCCCTTACTTGCCAATAAAGTTGTGAATCCCCAAGCTGGATGCTTGTACTCTTTTTCCCTATAATTAGGTTTTTAATGAGGCAAGTAATCTCAGTTCCAAGCTTGCCCAAAGATTCTTATGGTCAAGCTTGAGGAGGAGTGTTGGAATAATGAAAGAAAGAGAAGAGGAAGAAAAGATGGTTGAAGTAAAGATGAAGTCTGGATCAAGCAGACTTGACTTGCAAGTAAAGATGAAGTCTGTCCATACACCACTTAACCTAACCTGACTTGCAAGGCAAGGAAGGTGTTTGGGAAACTCTTGGACGTGGCCAAAGCTCCAGAAACCTAAGGATACTTGGTTTGAATTCAAATGGAAGGAGCTGGTCTGATTTGGACAAGAAAATATCACATGTGTAACATAAGAAGAAGGACTGACCTGTCACTATCACACCAAGATGAATGTGCCCTCTTCCTCCAGTCACTTTCTCTTCCTCTGGACGTGCCATACTGTCCATGCCACAGCCTGATCCACACCAGTCTGCCCCAGCCAGTTCTGAACCTGCACTGATCTCTGTCTCTCTACAAATTAGTTATTTAAGTTTTCATGTTTTATTAGTAGTTTATTGTGCTTGTAAAGTCTTGTACCTTGGCTATAAAGCCCCCACATGTAACCCACGAAATTCCTAAGGAGAATTGAGCCTCCTCCTTCATTATTCTCTCTGGTTCATACACTCTCATATTCTCTCTAAGTCTCATACTCTCTCATACTCAGAAACTTTCCATAATCTCTCATACTCTCTGAAGTGATAAGTTAACTCTTTCCTTCAACAAATCTCTGGTTACTCTATTTTCTTAATCTATTACTCACAAACTCTCAAATACTCTCACTCATAATTTCGTCCATCCTTCATGGTCCCTGGTTCATACTAAACCAGAAGATCACAAACACTCTCTATAATCCCATCATTCTCACTTAAACTCTCAAAAACACTGTCTCTTTGATTGTCAGTCTTTCTGGTCCAAACTAAACCAGAAGCTGATTCTCTTCACCAAAATCATTCTCACAAGTTTCTCTCTATTCTCACATGGTATCAGAGCCTCAAAGCTCCTGAAAACCTATTCATACTTCCGCAAAATCTCTGTGAAAATCTGTCTACAAAATCTTCTTGGATACATCTCTTTATCCACTGGTCCAAAAGGTCTTCCAGGAGGGAACAAAATCACCAGAACTCAAGATAGTAGAGTATACCAGTATTTGAAACTTAAGGAAGCCTCATCTCAGTTCAACAAGCTTCATCAAAGTTTCAGTTTCCAGTTCTATCTTTGCAAAACCAGTGGTTACATTCTCTTGTCCACTGGTCCAAACCTTCCAAGATGGAGAGATTAATTGAAATGGCGACTCCAGAGTCTTCAAGGGGTCCAAAGAAGAAACAAAACCACCTCCTCTGGTCAAAAATGCTGAAGAAAATCCATGGGGAAAACCATTCTTGGAGCAAGGTCACTGAAAAAGCTGGTTGTTCAAACTATTCTCTAGCCAACAAAGCTGAAGCTCACTCTCTGATCCCCAAGACCCACGACCAGCAAGAAGACAGGAGGGGTTTGAAGTGTCTCCTTGACCAGAAGGAGAGAATCATCAAGAAGAGGTGTTTGATATTCAATCCACACCTCAAACAACTTCAGTTTCACTAAGCCCCCATGGGCTGGAGGTTCAAGAAACCAGCTCAGGTTCTTGATAAGCTGTGCCTCCTTCAATAAAGAGCAAGTTGCCCACAGAGCCTACAGAAGTACATTCCTGACCATGGAGATATTGCCCATTACCCAACAACACTTTGGACACTGATTGTGTTCATTAACTCCCAAGATGGTAGAGAGGAAGATTGGGGCTGTGGAGAGGTTTCTCAAGAGGTCTTACCTGAAGCCAAGAGGGTGAAAAGGAGGTTTCCTCAAGAGAAAAGGCCATCACTAAGCCAGGAGGGCCGGTGGTCCCAAGGTACTGGTTGTCATTGGCTCTGAGCTTCAAGCTTGACCATATACTCTCATTCTCAGGTCAAGCTTGAGGAGGGGTGTTAAATGAGAAGCCAATGCCATATTGTTCAAGCTGAAGCAAAGGAAACAAGTGGAGTTGAACAGGGATACTCTTGACTGAGCAAAGAGAAGGCAGTTCACTAA
Source organism: Moricandia arvensis (assembly GCA_905132765.1). Classification (NCBI taxonomy): domain Eukaryota; kingdom Viridiplantae; phylum Streptophyta; class Magnoliopsida; order Brassicales; family Brassicaceae; genus Moricandia; species Moricandia arvensis. The sequence goes on from CAJHQP010003324.1 coordinate 27,345, forward strand.
AAATATGGCTGCTGACTCTTTGCAAAGTCCCCCTATCAAGTCAGTTCTACAAGTCACTTTGCAAGGCCATTCTGAATAAGGATGAAGTGAGGGATTCAATGTGAGAATAGATGAATTATGAGAAGATAATGATGGACTTGAAGGTTAAATTATGGAAGAACAGAGACTGGGCGAGAGAGGGAACAAGTATGGTTAAGAGACAGTAACTAAAGAATGAGAGTTTGTGAAGTATGAAGAGTATAAGCTTGAAAGTAACCAGAGTAATTATGGAGATTTAGAGTATCAGAGAGTAAGCTAACAGAGTAACTCGTGGGAGAGAGATTAGGAACCAAGAATATGTGAAGGAAAGAGTTAACTTTCTCTTAGATTACCTTATGTTACAACAAGGCTTTAAATAGGCAAAGACAACCTTAAACAGTGAATAAATCTTGGTTCTATTAAACAATTACATCTGTAGGGAAAGAGAAGATGCCAAAGGAGAAGAAGACAAGGTCTGGCTCGTCCATATGAAGGGAAAGGGACAGGAGGAGAGATGGTGGTGCAGTCTCCCATTGATGAAAGTGACAGCTCTGGGTGCAGTTTCTTAAGCACATGTGATCTTTTATTTTATTTAAATCCCCACTTGTCCAGCCACTCTCTCCAACGGTCAGAAGCCTTAATTTACATTCAAATATGCTTTTGAGGATGAAGCTGGACGAGATCCATCCTTTCCTTGCCTTCCAAGACACTCTAGCTCAAGCTTGGTTGCTTGGAAGTCAAGACTGTACGGATTGACTTCTTACACAAGTATCCAACCTCTTCTCTTCTTCTTGTCACTTATTTCATTCCAACATTCTTCTCTTGATATTCATTGTGCACAGCATCTTGGTCATACTTGTTAACTTGAAGAGATGAAATGGATACAACAAGCTTTGAGAGTGTATATGGTCTTTGGTGCAAGAATAGGGCAAGACCTCCGGAGAAGTGTTTGAGACTTTAGGAGGGTCCAGAAGCTTATACAAAGCAAAGAGAGAGTCCAATATGGGTTCACAAGACATGGAAGAAGGTTGTGGAGGAGTTAGGCTACAAATGGGCGAGTGTGCAAAATTAGGGTTGAGTAGTACGGACGGTACGGACTGTACGGATGGTACGGCCGTACCGTACGGACCATCTCACCCAAACTCATCTTAACTCGTCCGTCTAAGCCTATTTGGTGTTGGTTCATTATTAGGGCACAAAGTGTACGGACAGGAGGTCCGTACATTCCCCTTCCATGGTTACTTCTGCCACAAGGCACTAAGAGAAGCTCATGGGCGAAAAAGAAGAACCAAATGGGCCATGAGTTGTTTGTGCTTTGTGTGGGCTCGGAGGAGTGAGTCTCTGTGACCGTTGGAGGCTCTGGTGGATAAGGAATATATTATGGCACCTTTGTGGTCCAAGAGACAGGCTGGAAAGTAGAAAAGTGATTTACTTTCCAGCCCTATCCACCCGCTTTTAATCCTGGCCATGCAATTCAAACCAAGCCATTCTCCTCCACATATCTCAGTCAAGCCTTCTTCCTTTACAGCTTGCACCAGCTCCTCAGCGACCAGTCTACTCCCATCTCAGCCATCCATCCTCTTAAGTTAATAGGAACCATTAGATTTAGGTTTCTGATTTACAACTCTTGTAAGCCTATATAAAGGTTGTGCTTGTCGATTGTAAACCTTAAGGGAGTAAGGGGGAAAACCCCTCTCCACTTCCAGAAATAAAAGCTTGTAGTTCTTGGATCGAATCCTTCTTAAGTCTCTCTCTTTTCTTAGTCTCTTTAATCTCACTAAGTCTCCTTTAGTCTCTGATTCTGATTCAAGTAAACACAAGTAAACCAGAACCCTTTCTCTTCATCATTTCGAGTTCATCCTTGCCTTAGAGGCTTGTTCATCACACACAAACCCAGATCCACATACTCTGGTGAAAATCCAACATGGTATCAGAGCCAGGTTCATCAGAACTTGGTGTCTAGCTTCCGCAAAGATCAAAGCTTTCTCTCCTGCCATTAAAACCCAGAAAGGAGCTTCCTTTCCAGCCGATTCATCCTCTACAAGAAGGTGTTCATCAGCAAACCCAGAAGCTGTTCTTGAAGTCCCATACTCTCTCATACCGTCCAGAAGAAAGGAGAGCCTCGGATCCAGAAGTTATGGAGTGGATTAGCTACCCTCTTCATCAAATCAAGTCCAAGGCGTGTTCTTATTCAAAGACCAGGAAGAAAGGTGAAAGCTTTCACCTTGTTACTGGTGAGGGCGACCAAAGTATGAAGAAAGGTGGGGACTTTGGGCATGGAGAGTCCAAGGGAAGGTCCATGGAAGAAGGAGGTGTTGGGTCGCAACCAAGAGCTCCTGATCTTGCCATGAATCAAAGGTGTTCAAGGAACTAACACTAGTTCCTTGTTTGTAAGAACCTACTGTCCCTTGTTATAAAGCTTGATCCTTTATGAACTGAATGTGTTGTGTGATGTGTTTGAGACCTGAGGATGTGTTAAAATTGCTAGATATGAAGTTTAGAATCTATCCCAGGATGTTTAGATGACTCGTTTTGAATGGTTGAGTGTTTAAAGTGCTTGCTCCAGTTCTAAATGTTGCTTGACATGATATTAGATAGCATGTTCTGAATCTGCTTGCATACATGAATAGAAACTGATTAAAGTGAAGCATTTGGGTCTGGTGTTTGGAAATGGCATTGATGCTTAGTCTCTGTTCTTATGAATGTCTTGCTAGGATGATAGATAGTTGTATCTAATCCGTTTTGCATTCATGAAGTAAATGGGTTAAGGCTGTTGCATACTCTTGTCATTGGGGCTGCCTTAAGGTTGAGACACCTAGACTGATGTCTAAGGGTCGTTTAAGGCACGGAATTGTTGCCTAAGTGCTTTGTGATAGCATTTAGAGAGTGGTAAGCTTGCATTAGATGGATCTCAATGATGATGAGATGCTGTCTAAGTGCAAAGCTTGTGACATTGGTGATCAAACTTGATGATTAGTCAAGGTTTGATCCCAATGCAAAGGTGTCTTATCTCGTTTGGAGTTTGAGTGTTGTTTCAGGTTCACATGGAGTGCTTCTTGTTCAACACCAATCCGGAACAAGAGGAAGGTTTGGTCCATTGTGTGGAGCAATGGGAAGGTTCTTGGTGTAGTAGCCAGTTATAAGAAGCGCAGACCATGAAGGTTGTTGAGCTCCTGGTTCAAGGCACACAAGAAGAAGGAGGTCATCACTGAAGCTTGAGGAGGCCGGTGACCTGAAGGGTACTTGAAGCTGAAGACATGGAGGTGGACCAGTGGTTTAAGCGCAGCTGTTGGGGTGGTGTGCTCCTGGTTTGAATGCTCATTCAGGCTCACTTTCAAGCTTGAACCTAGACTCAATTCAAGCTTGAGGTGGGGACTTGAGTGAGCTACCTGATGATCTAAGTTCAAGACCTGGTTCCTCCTCACCATTGCACCAGGAATAGAAGATGGAGCCATCCGGGTTTAGACATTGGCGAGTCTAGACAAGAGAGTGGTCAGAGCACTCTTGGCTGTGTGAAGAAGAAGGTGACTCTACAATGCGGCTTCTGAAGTGAGGTGGTTGAAGAGTTAGCTGAGGTATCTTCCAGCATTCCATTCAAGGTGGCGAGATCAGAAAGGAGTGGGCAGTGGTGTGTTGATCAAGATCATGAAGCAATCCTTCCAAGCTTGACTTGTTCCACATGGTCAAGCTTGAGGGGGAGTATTGAGAAGCTTCAATGATCTGTGAAGATGGAGTCCTTGGTGGTTATTCAAGAAGAAGAAGCAACCAAGGTGATATGATCCTGACCAGCAAAGGAACTGAGGAGATGGAACAGCTTGAACCAAAGCTTAAAGAAGAGAAAGATGGAACTGAAGACCAGCTTGAACCTGAGGAAACAAAGGACAAGGACCTAGACGTGCCACTTGGTCCAATGACAAGATCCAAGAAAGCAAGATTCCAACAAGCTCTTAACCAACTCTTATACACTATCCAGGGCAGTCTAGATTGTGCTTATCCAACCACACTGGTTGTGATTCAAGCCATCTAAGACATTCATCAAGAGAGGTGTTGTGACTTGCACTCTTTTCCTTTGTTTGGTTTTGTCCCATTTGGGTTTTCTGAACTTAGGTTTTTAATGAGGCTTGGACACAACACTCATACAAAAGCCTCTTGATGAAGCTAAGCCCATTTCTATCCCATTTCTATCCTATTTTCGTCCAGAACTCTCTTAGGAGCCTTTTCCTTATTTTCAAATTTAAACTCAGTCTTTGTTTTAATTGTTTTGTGTGTTTCCAAGAAGTTGTGCATGTACAGTCTTCTTCTCTATATATTATGGACGAAAATGATCAATAAAATCATCAAACTTTCTATCAAAAAAACTTTCTCAGAAACTTGTTTGATCAAAGCTTGTTTAAGTGTATTTCGGATCTTCATCCTTACATTACAAGCAAACCTAGATAGTCTAAGAGCCTTTCCGCAACTCTTAGAAGTATCAACTCAATCCTTTACTTGTTTCATCATCACAATCGTTGGAGAGCATTCAGGGACGTGATCCTCTCACCTAGGATCATATTAAGTAGTATCAGATCAGATCTCCATCATCAGGTTGTATCAATTTGATTCTGCAGTTTTTAGACTTTTCACCTTCTCTGATCGAATCTATTCTAAGTCTAAAACCCTGTTAGAATCGTGTTTATCTGAGTCTAATCTACCTAAATCCAGTGCTGAATCTGTTCCTAATCGAAATTTTATTTCAGAAATCATTTTAGGGTTCATAGAGATCATTGAGTCTGTTTCTGTGATATTCTGTTTGCAGAAAACTGTTTCTGTAATTTCTTGGCTGTTGATCTTTGTTTACAGTAAAAAGATCCTTGATTTCAATTCCATTGATCCTTGATTATAGTATCCTGTTCTGTAGTTTCGAATCTATTGATCTCTGTTGCAGTAATATATCTCTGAAAATTTTATTCTCTGTTTGCAGTAATCTGTTTCTGTGAACTCTTTACTGGTTATTGTGTTTGTAATTTGCAGGAACCATGGAGGAAGAAAGCAATCAGAATACTGGAATGAATCAACTGATGCTTGATGCTTTGACTGCAAGGATGTCTGCTTTGATGGATCAGAAACTCGAAAACTTCAGAGCTGAGGTTGTTCCTTCAGAACGTGAGAGATCCAGGAGGAGTCCAAACCAGTCTGCTACAGAAAGCTATTACAGCCAAGCAAATCGATCCAGTGGCTCCAGAAGGAGGAGACGTGACAGAGAAGACAGACCACAAGCTAATGAACAAAGGCGTGACAGAGAAGAAAGGCAACAAACCAATGATCCTCTGGGTGGTTTGAAACTAAAGATTCCTGAGTTCAAAGGCACTGCTGATCCAGAAGAGTATCTAGAATGGGAAAAGAAGATAGAACTTGTGTTCAACTGCAGAGACTATACTCAAGAGTACAAACTGAAGCTTGCTCCTACAGAGTTCAAAGATTATGCTCTGAGTTGGTGGGATAGCCTTGTTACAGCAAGAAGAAGAGCAGGAGACTTCCCTGTTGAAACCTGGAATCAGATGAAGGTAATCATGAGGAAGAGATTTGTACCAAGCCATTACCACAGGGAACTGCATTTCAAGCTCAGAACACTGTCTCAAGGGAGTAGATCAGTTGAAGAATACTACAAAGAATTGGAAACTCTTATGCTGAGAGCTGATATTCAAGAGGATAGAGAGGCAACTATGGCTAGATTCATGGGAGGGCTAAACAGAGAAATCATTGACAGATTGGAAGTTCATCATTATGTAGAGATGGAGGAACTTCTACACAAGGCTGTTATGTTTGAACAGCAGATAAAAAGAAGGAATTACAAGCCTAACTATGGAGTCAGCAAGCCACACTACCAAAAGGACGACAAGAGCAGAGTGTTCAAATCTTTCACCAAGCCTAAAGTGGAAGAGCAGAGTTTAAAAGGCAAGGAAGTAGCCACTGCAACCAAAACCAGAGACATACAGTGTTACAAGTGTAAGGGTTATGGTCACTATGCCAGTAGCTGTTCCAACAAGAGGGTAATACTCATTAGAGAGAATGGAGAAATTGAATCAGAAGAAGAAAGACAGTCTGACTCTGAAGAGGAACGTGTGGAGCTGCCAGCTAAAGGAGAATTACTTGTCACCAGAAGGACCTTGAATCTGCAAACTAAGACAGTTGGTGATGAGCAAAGAGAGAATCTGTTCCATACTCGTTGCATAGTCCAAGGAAAGGTGTGCAGTTTCTTAATAGATGGAGGAAGCTGTACCAATGCTGCAAGTGAAACTATGGTGGAAAAACTTGGCCTTAAGATCATAAAGAGACCAACAGCTGATAAACTACAATGGCTTAATGATGAAGGTGAGCTGGAGGTGAAACATCAAGTCAAGATACCATTGTCTATTGGAAAGTATGAAGATGAGGTACTGTGTGATGTCCTACCAATGGATGCTGGACACATATTACTTGGAAGACCTTGGCAATCCGACAGGAGAACCATTCATGATGGATTCACCAACAGATACTCGTTTGAATTCAAGGGAAAGAAGACTGTCTTGGTTCCCTTAACACCACAGGAAGTTCATCTAGATTAGATAGCCTTAAAGAGAAATAAAGCTTCTACAGAATCCAAGATCAAACAGCCTGCCAATCTGTTGATTCAACCAAAGGGAAGTCCCTTACCTCACTTGCTGATTGTATTTAAAGAATGTTTTAATATAACAAAGCCAGTGCAGGATCTTCCTAGAAATATACAATTTCTTTTGCAGGAATTCAGTGATGTATTTCCAGAAGAAGCTCCCCAAGGCTTACCACCTATTAGAGGAATAGAGCACCAAATTGATTTCATACCAGGAGCTTCACTGCCAAACAAGCCAGCCTATAGAACCAATCCTTTGGAGACAAAGGAACTACAGAAACAAGTCACTGAGCTTATGGACAAAGGACACATACGTGAGAGCATGAGCCCATGTGCAGTACCAGTCTTACTTGTGCCAAAGAAAGATGGGAGTTGGAGAATGTGTGTCGATTGCAGAGCCATCAATAATATCACTGTAAAGTATCGACATCCCATTCCTAGGCTAGATGATATGCTTGATGAATTGCATGGCTCAAGTATCTTTTCTAAAGTAGATTTAAAAAGTGGGTATCACCAGATTAGAATGAAAGAAGGTGATGAGTGGAAAACTGTCTTTAAAACAAAACAGGGATTATATGAATGGTTAGTAATGCCATTTGGGTTAACTAATGCACCTAGCACTTTCATGAGGTTAATGAATCATGTTCTGAGAGCATTCATTGGTCATTTTGTTGTGGTTTACTTTGATGATATTCTGATTTACAGCAAGAACTTGAATGAACATGTTGAGCATCTTAGAAAGGTTCTAGAAGTTCTTAGAGCAGAGTCATTGTTTGCTAATTTAAAGAAATGTACCTTTGGAGCAGATAACCTTGTCTTTTTAGGTTTTGTTGTGAGTGCAGATGGCATCAAGGTTGATGAAGACAAGATCAAAGATATTAAAGACTGGCCAAGCCCCAAAACAGTTGGAGAAGTGAGAAGCTTTCATGGTCTAGCCGGATTCTATAGAAGATTTGTCAAAGATTTCAGTACCTTGGCTGCACCACTCACTGAAGTGATCAAGAAAAACGTGGGGTTCAAGTGGGAACAAGCCCAGGAAGAAGCATTCCAAAATTTAAAGGAGAAACTCACCAATTCACCAGTTCTTTCTCTCCCTGACTTTCCTAAAACATTTGAAATAGAATGTGATGCATCTGGTGTTGGTGTAGGTGCTGTGCTTATGCAGGAGAAGAAACCCATAGCTTTCTTTAGTGAAAAGCTTGGAGGGGCTACTCTGAACTACCCAACATATGATAAAGAACTCTATGCACTTGTAAGAGCATTGCAAACATGGCAGCACTATCTCTGGCCTAAGGAGTTCGTCATCCATACTGATCATGAGTCTCTCAAGCACCTCAAGGGACAACAGAAACTGAACAAGAGGCATGCTAGATGGATTGAATTCATTGAAACCTTTCCCTATGTGATCAAGTACAAGAAAGGTAAAGAAAACATAGTTGCTGATGCACTTTCTCGGAGGTATGTTCTCTTAAGCACTCTTGAAACTAAACTGCTTGGATTTGAGCAAATCAAAGATCTATACACTACTGATTCTGATTTTAAAGAAATATATGCTTCATGTGAGAAGTTTGGACGTGGTAAGTACTTCAAGAATGATGGATTTCTCTTCTATGAAAATAGACTATGTGTGCCTAACTCCTCTTTGAGAGATTTGTTTGTCAAAGAAGCTCACGCAGGTGGACTTATGGGACATTTTGGCGTGGCTAAGACACTGCAAGTGATGCAAGAACACTTCTTTTGGCCACACATGAGGAGGGATGTTGAGAAAACTTGTGAACGATGTGTAACTTGCAAGCAAGCTAAGTCTAAAGTCCAAAGCCACGGTCTGTATACTCCTTTACCTATTCCTTTGCATCCATGGCATGACATTTCAATGGATTTTGTTGTTGGATTACCTAGAACTAAGACTGGAAAAGATTCAGTGTTTGTTGTCGTTGATAGATTTTCTAAAATGGCTCATTTTATTCCCTGCCATAAGACTGATGATGCTGTGAATGTTGCTAGTTTGTTCTTTAGGGAGATTGTTAGACTTCATGGCATGCCTAGGACAATTGTTTCTGATAGAGACACTAAGTTCCTTAGTTTCTTTTGGAAAACGTTGTGGTCTAAATTAGGAACTAAATTGTGTTTCTCTACTACTTGTCATCCACAGTCTGATGGACAAACTGAAGTTGTCAATAGAACTTTGTCTACCTTGTTGCGTACATTGATTAAAAAGAACCTTAGAACTTGGGAAGAATGTTTGCCTCATGTAGAGTTTGCTTATAATCATGCGAAGCATTCTGCATCTAAGTTTTCTCCATTTGAGATTGTTTATGGATTCAGTCCTTTATCACCTTTGGATCTAATGCCTTTACCTTTGAGTGAAAGAGTTAGTCTTGATGGGCAAAAGAAAGCTGAGCTTGTTAAGCAGATACATGAGAAGGCCCGAAACAATATAGAAAACAAGACCAAACTCTATGTCAAGCAAGCCAACAAAGGAAGAAAGGAAATGCTTTTTGAAGAAGGAGATTTAGTTTGGATACACTTGAGCAAGGAGAGGTTTCCTAATGAAAGAAAATCCAAGCTCATGCCTAGGATTGATGGTCCTTTCAAAATCATCAGAAAGATCAACAACAATGCCTACCAATTGGATTTGCAAGGTAAGTATAATGTGAGCTCAAGCTTCAATGTTACTGATTTAGTTCCTTATTTTGCGGAAGAATCGGATTTGAGGTCAAATCCTTCTCAAGTGGGAGAGGATGATATGATCCTGACCAGCAAAGGAACTGAGGAGATGGAACAGCTTGAACCAAAGCTCAAAGAAGAGAAAGATGGAACCGAAGACCAGCTTCAACCTGAGGAAACAAAGGACAAGGACCTAGACGTGCCACTTGGTCCAATGACAAGATCCAAGAAAGCAAGATTCCAACAAGCTCTTAACCAACTCTTATACACTATCCAGGGCAGTCTAGATTGTGCTTATCCAACCACACTGGTTGTGATTCAAGCCATCTAAGACATTCATCAAGAGAGGTGTTGTGACTTGCACTCTTTTCCTTTGTTTGGTTTTGTCCCATTTGGGTTTTCTGAACTTATGTTTTTAATGAGGCTTGGACACAACACTCATACAAAAGCCTCTTGATGAAGCTAAGCCCATTTCTATCCCATTTCTATCCTATTTTCGTCCAGAACTCTCTTAGGAGCCTTTTCCTTATTTTCAAATTTAAACTCAGTCTTTGTTTTAATTGTTTTGTGTGTTTCCAAGAAGCTGTGCATGTACAGTCTTCTTCTCTATATATTATGGACGAAAATGATCAATAAAATCATCAAACTTTCTATCAAAAAAACTTTCTCAGAAACTTGTTTGATCAAAGCTTGTTTAAGTGTATTTCGGATCTTCATCCTTACATTACAAGCAAACCTAGATAGTCTAAGAGCCTTTCCGCAACTCTTAGAAGTATCAACTCAATCCTTTACTTGTTTCATCATCACAATCGTTGGAGAGCATTCAGGGACGTGATCCTCTCACCTAGGATCATATTACAAGGCTGAGTTAGTATCTGGTAATCCGAGAACTTAACCCACCAAGAAGTTGGGTGAAAGTAATAACTTTTGATTTAGTGAGTGTAAAGGCACGAGTTTAAGAGAGAAACAGGTTGATTGTATGAGAGATTAGAGAGATTAGAGAGAATAGAGAGAATAAAGAGAGTAACGAGAGAGAGAGAGGCTTAAACTCGGTTGATTGATGAAAATGAGAGAGTTACAACATATATAGAGTCAGATACAAGGGTTTTCGTGGAGGAATCAAAAGATGCTTTGGTATCTTCTTTTCTGGCCACATAAACTCCTTTTAGCTCCTTCCTTGCTGGCCACAAAAGCTTCTTTTACTTTCCAGCTGTGCCAGCCTGTCCAAGACTCTCTCCTTATCCTTATCTTCTTTTCTCTTTTTGTACTCACTCATTTCAACACTCCCCCTCAAGCTTGACCATGTGGAACAAGTCAAGCTTGGAATGCCATGAGATCTTCCTCATTAAAAACCTTACCAAAGAAAACCCTCCTTAGGGATAAAACCTTGATAAGGAAAAGAGTAAAGACCCCATGGCGAGGGGATCAGTTGTTTGGAGTGAGATCAATGAGTCCCAACCTAGAAAGGATGGAATCCATTGTTTTTAATCTCGCAGCCTTGGTGAACACATCAGCAAGTTGATCCTCACTCCTTGTATAGCATGGCAATATCACTCCTGATACAATCATCTGTCTCACCTTATGACAATCAACTTCTATGTGCTTTGTTCTCTCATGGAAGACTGAGTTAGACGCAATGTGAATTGCTGCTTGATTATCACAGTGCATTGTCATGGGAGTGGTCTGTTCAATCTCCAGATGCTTCAGAATGCCCTTGATCCATACCAACTCGTTTGTCAGCTTCAACATAGCCCTATACTCAGCCTCAGCACTTGAACAGGAAATAACCTTCTGCTTCTTACTCTTCCAAGTAACCAGGTTCCCTCCAATGAATGTACAATACCCAGTAGTTGATTTCCTATCAACTCTATCTCCTGCCCAATCAGCATCACAATACCCAACTACTTCTGTACTGCCATTGCATCCCATCCACACTCCTTGTCCAGGCGTGCCACTCAAATACCTTAGTATCCTGTCAACCATCTTCCAGTGATGGACCTTTGGATCCTGCATATGCTGACTTACTTGATTCACTGCAAAACATATATCTGGTCTTGTGATAGTCAAGTAGATCAGCTTCCCAACCATCTTCCTGTATAACTTAGCATCCTCAAACAACTGGTTCTCTTCAATCTCCCCCTCAAGTAGAACCTTATACCCCTCTTCAAGAGGTGTCTTGGCTATCTTTCCTCCAAGCACATCAGTCTCCTTCAACATATCCATCGTATACTTCCTTTGAGACATAAACAAACCCTCCTTAGATCTGCATATCTCAATCCCCAAGAAATACTTCATCTCTCCCAAATCTTTGATATCAAACACTGACTTGAGAAACTCCTTAGTAGCTTTAATCCCAGCCTTATCACTTCCTGTGATGATCAAATCATCCACATACACCAATATCACAATGATTCCTGATGGAGTAACCAGAGTGAAGAGAGTGTGATCTAGTTCAGACTTTCTGAACCCTCTCCCATTTAGAGTTGTACTCAGCTTTCTATACCAGGCTCTAGGTGACTGCTTTAGCCCATATATAGCTTTCTTCAATCTCAACACATTTCCTGGTTTCACTAGATGCTCAAGACCAGGGGGCGGCAGCATATAAACCTCATCTTCAAGCTCACCTTGCAAGAAAGCATTCTTCACATCCATCTGCCATAAGTCCCACTCTAGGTTTGTAGCAATAGACAATACAATCCGGACTGTGTGAAGCTTAGCTACAGGAGCAAATGTATCAATGTAATCTTCACCATAAGTCTGTGTAAAGCCTCTTGCTACTAACCTGGTCTTCTTCCTATCAATCTGCCCATTTGCAAGGTATTTGATTGTAAATATCCATCTACTAGTCACAGCCTTCTTCCCCTTAGGTAGCTCACTCTCATACCATGTGTCATTTCTGATCATTGCATCCCTTTCATTACCCACTGACTCTCTCCATTCTTTATCCTTCATGGCTTCTTCATAGGATCTTGGAACCTCATTCTCATCCAAGTTACACATAAAAACCATGTGTTCTTCTGGATACTCTGCAAAGGAACACACGACTTGAGAAGGATGCTTCACAGCCTGGGCATTGTAGTACACTCTCGTGTTTACCCAGTTGGAAGGATCCCTCCTAACCCTTGTGCTCCTTCGCAAAGGCTGAACCTCTTCTTGAACTTCTGGAGGTATCTCATTTACCTCCTCTCCACTAGACTGATCCAAATTCTCAGCCTCATGTGTCACCTCTTGATCATGATGACCTGAATCCTCTTGATGCTGCTCCTGCACTTCTGATTCAGACTCTTCTCCCCCCTCATGATCAAGAGGGGTTGTTCCTTCAGTTCCTCTAGCTTGATCAGAAGGAGGAGTGCCCTTTATCCCTTCATCTTGGGACATGTTTACCCCAAGCTTCTCCAATAAGAACTTCAGATTCAATGCCTTATCCTCTGGTTCTTTAGACATGTCTTCTAAGTCTTCCCATTTCTTTTCCTCATAATACCCCTTTGCCTCCATGAACTTCACATCTCTGGAAACCAACACTCTCCTTGTCACTGGATCATAGCACTTGTACCCCTTTTGAGTTACTGAGTAACCAATAAACATAGCTTTAGTACTCTTTGCATCCAACTTGTTCCTCTGCTCTCCAGGAACCAAGACATAGCACCGACACCCAAACACTCTCAAATGATCTATATATGGCTTGGTTTTGTTCAACACTTCATATGGAGACAGATTCTTCAATATCTTGGTTGGAATCCGGTTGATAAGGTAGCATGCAGTCTGAACAGCATCACTCCAAAATCGCCTAGGGACATTAGCATGGTACATCATGGATCTAGCAACCTCCATAAGATGCCTATTCTTCCTCTCAGCAACTCCATTCTGCTGTGGTGTGTAAGGACAACTCGTCTGATGCACTATCCCATGCTTGGCCAAGTGATTCTTGAAGGCATGACTAGTGTATTCTCCACCATTGTCTGACCTTAGTACCTTCACAGTAGCATTGTAATGATTAGTAACATATGCTTGGAAGTTTACAAAGGCATCTAACACTCTATCCTTAGATGGAAGCAATGTGATCCAAGTATACTTAGACTTCTCATCAATAAACGTCACAAAATACTTCTGATTATCCCTAGACACACATGGAGATGTCCACACATCAGAGTGTATTAGATCAAAGCAGTTTTCATATATAGTCTCTGATGTTGGAAACACAGTCCTACAATGCTTTCCTAGGATGCAAGCTTCACACTCCAAATGATTGAATGATAGAGTAGGTAAGATCAGTTCAATTGCACGAGTATGAGGGTGACCCAATCTAGCATGCCAAGTACTGCTATCAATACTATCAGTAGCACTACTTAAGCAAATAGAGTCAAAGGGTTTAGAGAGCTTAGTCGTTTGGAGATGGTAGAGCTCATTTCTGCTGTCTCCTCGGCCAATGACTTGTCCAGACTCCAAGTCTTGAAACTCAACTTCATTTGGCCTGAATACAACTTGGCAATTGAGATCCACAGTTGCTTTCTTCACAGATATCAGATTGGATGTGAACCGAGGTAGGTAGAAGGCAACTGAATCCTTCTCAAACAACTTCAGATTGCCTATCCCCTCTATTGGGATCTGATCACCATTAGCTATCCTGACACTCCCTGTGGTGGCTTTGATATTACTCATCAAACTCCTATCACTGATCATGTGATGGGTTGCTCCAGAATCCACTATAATAGGATTAGTAGCCTCTCCACCAACACTAGAGTGTCTCCTTTGCTTCCTGGTTGTAACCAAAGCTTGGATGTGCTCCATAAATGTCTCCCAATCCTTCCTCGTAATAGGACCATCAGCTCTTGATATCCCTGGTTCATTGGATCCCAATCTTTCTCCTACTGACTCACCCATGTAAGCTGAATAGGAGCATTCTCCTCTGACCATATGCTGTGTCACTTCCTTGATCAGTATCCTTAGGTGCTTTTCCAGTCCGGCAGGATGTATGTTTGTCTTCTCATACTTTCCCTTAGCTTTCTTGACCCTGGAAAGCTTCCTCAGTCTTCCTTTCTTACGTCTCATACCACTCTTCTCACAAGCTGGTTGCTTGTTCAGTTTAGGACCACTTTGTTCTCTTTGAACCAAAGTACCTACACCATCCGCATCAATCAGCTCTGACCACAAGTATCTGAGCTTCCTTATCAGCTGATTGAACTCGTCCTTTCTCTGCTCTAAGTCTCTGATAACCCTCTCAGCTACACAGATCCCCATCAGATTGAACTTGTTCCCAAACACTGCTTCAAGTCTCTCCCATATCTCCTTTGCGGCTTGACATTGCTTATACACTTCCACAAACGATTTTGAGAGAGATCTATGGATGATCTCAAGTGCTTTTATGTCTTCTCTGACCCACTTGTCTTCATCCTTCAGGTCATCTATCTGACCTTCCCCAGTAGTCATATCTTCAAAAGCTTCCACCTTTTCGTGACTACTCCACAAACCATGGCTTTTCAAAGCTGTTTCAACAGATCCGGACACCTCCTCATAGGTTATCCCTTCCTGCAACACCTCAATCACAGATCTAGACTTCACTTTCACTCTGTGGTCATTGGTTTCCATTAGAACCTTTCACCCAAACCCAGAAAAATGAAAAACAGAAACCCAGAATCACCAAGAACACGAAGAACACCAAAAACCACCAAGAACAAAGAACCCAGATTTCGACAATACACACTCACCCCTTTGATGAACCTGGCTCTGATACCATAATCACTTTTGATTTAGTGAGTGTAAAGGCACGATTTTAAGAGAGAAACAGATTGATTGTATGAGAGATTAGAGAGATTAGAGAGAATAGAGAGAATAAAGAGAGTAACGAGAGAGAGAGAGGCTTAAACTCGGTTAATTAATGAAAATGAGAGAGTTACAACATATATAGAGTCAGATACAAGGGTTTTCGTGGAGGAATCAAAAGATGCTTTGGTATCTTCTTTTCTGGCCACATAAACTCCTTTTAGCTCCTTCCTTGCTGGCCACAAAAGCTTCTTTTACTTTCCAGCTGTGCCAGCCTGTCCAAGACTCTCTCCTTATCCTTATCTTCCTTTCTCTTTTTTGTACTCACTCATTTCAACAGAAAGGGGGAGAGACCAAGATCAGTGTGGAGAGAGCTAGATGAGCTCAAGAAGAGTTAGTGGTGTGCAATGAGAGTCGGTCCAGACTTGCACCACAGTGAGGGCCATGATCCAGAGTTCTTTGTGTCCACCACACTGGTTGAGACACAAAGAACTCACTGGCCAATCCCTAGGCCTTGGAGATCTTACTCTTTTCCTTATCAAGGTTTTATCCCAAAAGGGTTTTCTTTGATAAGGTTTTTAATGAGGAGACTCTTCAAGGTTCCAAGCTTGACTTAGGATCACTAGAGTCAAGCTTGAGGGGGAGTGTTAACTTGAAGAGATGAAATGGATACAACAAGCTTTGAGAGTGTATATGGTCTTTGGTGCAAGAATAGGGCAAGACCTCCGGAGAAGTGTTTGAGACTTTAGGAGGGTCCAGAAGCTTATACAAAGCAAAGAGAGAGTCCAATATGGGTTCACAAGACATGGAAGAAGGTTGTGGAGGAGTTAGGCTACAAATGGGCGAGTGTGCAAAATTAGGGTTGAGTAGTACGGACGGTACGGACTGTACGGATGGTACGGCCGTACCGTACGGACCATCTCACCCAAACTCATCTTAACTCGTCCATCTAAGCCTATTTGGTGTTGGTGCATTATTAGGGCACAAAGTGTACGGACAGGAGGTCCGTACATTCCCCTTCCATGGTTACTTCTGCCACAAGGCACTAAGAGAAGCTCATGGGCGAAAAAGAAGAACCAAATGGGCCATGAGTTGTTTGTGCTTTGTGTGGGCTCGGAGGAGTGAGTCTCTGTGACCGTTGGAGGCTCTGGTGGATAAGGAATATACTATGGCCTCTTTGTGGTCCAAGAGACAGGCTGGAAAGTAGAAAAGTGATTTACTTTCCAGCCCTATCCACCCGCTTTTAATCCTGGCCATGCAATTCAAACCAAGCCATTCTCCTCCACATATCTCAGTCAAGCCTTCTTCCTTTATAGCTTGCACCAGCTCCTCAGCGACCAGTCTACTCCCATCTCAGCCATCCATCCTCTTAAGTTAATAGGAACCATTAGATTTAGGTTTCTGATTTACAACTCTTGTAAGCCTATATAAAGGCTGTGCTTGTCGATTGTAAACCTTAAGGGAGTAAGGGGGAAAACCCCTCTCCACTTCCAGAAATAAAAGCTTGTAGTTCTTGGATCGAATCCTTCTTAAGTCTCTCTCTTTTCTTAGTCTCTTTAATCTCACTAAGTCTCCTTTAGTCTCTGATTCTGATTCAAGTAAACACAAGTAAACCAGAACCCTTTCTCTTCATCATTTCGAGTTCATCCTTGCCTTAGAGGCTTGTTCATCACACACAAACCCAGATCCACATACTCTGGTGAAAATCCAACAATACTCAGCCATACTTCTTTCCTCTCCACTCTAACGATGCCTTGGTTCACAAGTCTATATGACCCAGTCTCAGCTACATGTTTCTGGATCACTTCTTATGCTTGTCTTCTTTATTTCTCTCTATCAATATTTGGGTCATGAACCAGCTACTTCTACTGGTCATTCCCTTCATCATTTCAACACTCCCCCACAAGCTTGACCATAGGAGATCCTTGGGCAAGCTTGGAACTAAGGGTACTTGCCTCATTAAAAACCTAAGTGTGGAAAACCTCATGGGATAAAACCAACACTTAGGGAAAAAGAGTGCAACTACTTCAGCCTGGGGATTGGCCAGTGGGTTTATGAGCCTTATGATCATGTTGAGGGACTCATAAACCTGGATCATGGCCTTTCTTCAATGGCAAGCTGGCACCCTTGCTTCACATTCAGATTAAGTGCCACTTGCTACATACTGAATCAGCCTTGAGCTTCTTGTTATGATCAGAGCTTGTCTCCCCCTTTCTTCTGGCTTCTTGCCTCCATTTAGGGATTGAGTCAAAGCCTGCCTTTCCTCAGGATCTCAGTAGGTACCTTGCATATGGTTGTTAAGAATGGTGAGGAGTGTCCCATGGACACTTGAAGCCCTCATGAATGTTGTGGAATAATGTGGGGTGACAGATTCTTCAGTCTTGATCACTTAATCCCCCTTACTTTGAAATCGCCATTCTAGCCTCTTCTTGAAGCTTTATCAATCAGGTACAAGCACACATGCTATGGGCTGATTCATAGCTTCCCAACTGAAGGTAACTGTTCTAACTCCATATAGAAGCTGATCCATAGCTTCCCAACCAGAAGGTAACTGTTCTAACTCCCAAGCCTTGGGCTGATTCATAGCATTCCAATCAGCTTGCCTCTCCACCTGATCTTCTTGCCAAGTAGTCTCTGATGGCCATCTGTTCGAACACCAAGTTGCTGCTGTCCTTGCTGATGTTTCTTTGATCCGACTGATGAGAAATCTTGCAAGGGTGAATTCCACCACTTGCATACTCTCACTTCTGATCTGAGGTGAGGAAATGGAAGACTTGGACCTTCAGGAATGCTCATCATTACCCCTCCTCAAGCTTGATCCAGAGAGAATAAGTGAAGGACCAAGCTTGGAAGTGAGCACCATTGAGTTTTGAAACCAGGAGCGCATCACCCCTACAGCTGCGCTTAAGTCAACCGGTTCCTCCCTTAATCTCTTCTCCACTGCCTCTTGTAAGTCTTTTGAACCAGGAGCTCAACACCCAAACAGGCTGCGCTTAATTCAAACGGTTCTCTACACACAAGTGATATTTCCATGGTCAGGAATATACAGACTCTGTAGGCTCTGAACTCATGGGCAAAGTCTTCTTCTTTGTCTTGATTTGATGATGGACAGAGACAACACTTGTGTACCTGAAATATCACTCAAACTCCAGCAAGAATCAAACCACACACACTAGGATCATCCGACCTTGGTAACTCACCAATCGTGATCCCAATGCTTTAAGAAAATGCAATGGACAGAATCTAAACAACTCATTTAGTTCAAATACATGCAACCAATTCACTAAATGCTCAGGTATGATAACTCATCAGTTACAAGGCATCTAGGCTCATTTTATCACACATATGACAGTAGCAGAATGCAATGACAATTTATGACAGTAGGATAGACAAGACAACTAATCTAATCAAGCTACACAACTATGAATGCAACACATGACCAGGAAACTCTCCTAGGCCTCTAGCAATGCAACAAGACACACAACAAGTTCTAAGAAACTCCCCTAGACCATACAGCACACAAACAAATGAGCTAAGACAAGAACAAGACAAAACAATGCTAGAAATCTCCTAGAACAGTACACAGGCATCAAGCAACAATTTTAAGCAATAGCTATATGAATGCACAAGATTCAATTCAAGACATCATGAGATAACAAGCAACTAAATACACATCACACAAGCTAATGGTTACTGGTTTCATCAAAACCATAGGGACCAGTAGCTTAGACCAACTTCTAAATGCATACCAGTCCACTATGATGGACTAACCAGACCATTAGCACAAGATAACAATGAAATGGATTGAACCAGATGCTATATGATCATGCTAGCAAGCTTACTTACTCCTAGAACAATGCATACACAATGTTTAAGTATCATGGGACAGAAACTAGGTTCAACAACTCTAGTAACATTGAACAGTCCCTAAGATACTAACAACACACTCAACACAACCAGAAACCATTTAAGACAATTAAGCAAGATCTTATTAGTGTTAAGGAGGTTAACTTACAACCAAGGAACCTGAGCTAGTTCCTTGAATCTCCATGGCTGTGAATCACTTGAATTTGAAGGGCTTGTGGTGTGGATTGACTGTCCAACACCTCCTCCTCTTGATTCTCTCCTTCTGGTCAAGGAGACACTTCAAACCCCTCCTGTACTCTTGCTGGTCGTGGGTTTTATTGGTCAGAAACAGAGCTTCAGCATGGCTGGCCATAGAATGATTAGAACAGCTTAGCTTTAATGCTTCTTTAGTGACCTTTCTCCAAGAATGGTTTCTTCCATGGATTATCTTCAGCATTTTGTACCAGATGTGGTGGTTTGGCTTATTCTTTGGACTCCTTGAAGCTACTGAAGTCGCCATTTCCTTTGAGCTCTCCATCTTAGTGAGTTTGGACCAGTGGACAATAGAATGTACCAACTGGTTTTGCAAGAAACAGAACTTGAAACTGAACCTTTGATGAAGCTTGCTGGACTGAGCTGAAGCTTTCTTGAGTTCCAGAGACTTGTCTACTGTCCTATCTTGAGTTCTGGCGAGATTCTTCCCTCTTGGAAGACCTTTGGACCAGTAGATAAAGAGATGTAGCAGAAACTGTTTTGGAGACAGTTTTGAGAAGATGATGATTTGCGGAAGCTATGAAGGTTTCAGGAGCTTGGAAGCTCTGATACCATGTGAGAATAGATGAATTATGAGAAGATAATGATGGACTTGAAGGTTAAATTATGGAAGAACAGAGACTGGGCGAGAGAGGGAACAAGTATGGTTAAGAGACAGTATCTAAAGAATGAGAGTTTGTGAAGTATGAAGAGTATAAGCTTGAAAGTAACCAGAGTAATTATGGAGATTTAGAGTATCAGAGAGTAAGCTAACAGAGTAACTCGTGGGAGAGAGATTAGGAACCAAGAATATGTGAAGGAAAGAGTTAACTTTCTCTTAGATTACCTTATGTTACAACAAGGCTTTAAATAGGCAAAGACAACCTTAAACAGTGAATAAATCTTGGTTCTATTAAACAATTACATCTGTAGGGAAAGAGAAGATGCCAAAGGAGAAGAAGACAAGGTCTGGCTCGTCCATATGAAGGGAAAGGGACAGGAGGAGAGATGGTGGTGCAGTCTCCCATTGATGAAAGTGACAGCTCTGGGTGCAGTTTCTTAAGCACATGTGATCTTTTATTTTATTTAAATCCCCACTTGTCCAGCCACTCTCTCCTGTTGGAATAATGAAAGAAAGAGAAGAAGAAGAAAAGATGGTTGAAGAAACAATCTGGATCAAGCAGACTTGACTTGCAAGTAAAGATGAAGTCTGTCCATACACCACTTAACCTAACCTGACTTGCAAGGCAAGGAAGGTGTTTGGGAAACTCTTGGACGTGGCCAAAGCTCCAGAAACCTAAGGATACTTGGTTTGAATTCAAATGGAAGGAGCTGGTCTGATTTGGACAAGAAAATATCACATGTGTAACATAAGAAGAAGGACTGACCTGTCACTATCACACCAAGATGAATGTGCCCTCTTCCTCCAGTCACTTTCTCTTCCTCTGGACGTGCCAGACTGTCCATGCCACAGCCTGCTCCTTACCAGTCTGCCCCAGCCAGTTCTGAACCTGCTCTGATCTCTCTTTCTCTACAAAATTATTTATTTAAGTTTTCATGTTTTATTAGTAGTTTATTGTGCTTGTAGTTTTTTTTGTATGCTTTGGCTATATATAGCCCCCATGTATCACGAAATTTACTAAGGAGATTTGAGCCTCCTCCTTCATTATTCTCTCTGGTTCATACACTCATATTCTCTCTAAGTCTATACATTCTTATACTCAGAAACTCTGTTAAACTCTCCATAATCTCTCATACTCTCTGAAGTGAGAGTTAAGTCTCTCCTTCACCAGATCTCCTATTCTCTGGTTCTCTACTCTCTCAAGTCTCTTACTCTCAGCTCACACGAGCTCACCCTCAACCACACTCACAAACACTCTCAATCTCACTAAAATCTTTCATTCTCTCTTTCAAGGCAATTCTGCCTCATACTATTGTCTCTCATCCATTCTCTTGTTTCCTCTCAACCAGACTCTCACACACTTTCATTCTCACCATATTCTCTCTATTCTCACATGGTATCAGAGCATCAAAGCTCCTGAAAACCTATTCTCACTTCCGCATAATCTCTGTCAAAATTTCTCTTCAAAAACTGCCTTGGATACATCTCTTTATCCACTGGTCCAAAGGTCTTCCAAGAGGGAAGAAACTCACCAGAACTCAAGATAAGGGAGTATACCAGTCTGTGAAACTCAAGGAAGCTCCAGAAAAGTCAAGCAAGCTTCATCCAAGATCAGTTTCTGATCCAGTTCTTGCAAAACCAGTAGCAACACTCTTTTGTCCACTGGTCCAAAACTCTCTAAGATGGACACTGAAACTAAAATGGCGACTCCAGAGACTTCAAGGGGTCCAAAGAAGAAACCAACCCACCTGCTCTTGTCCAAAATTCTGAAGAAAACCCATGGAGAAAATTATTGTTGGAGCAAAGTCACTGAAGAAGCATCAAAGCTAGGCTGTTCAAACTATTCTCTGGCCAATAAAGCTGAAGCTTATTCTGTGATCCCCAAGACCCACGACCAGCAAGAGGATTGGAGGGGTTTGAAGTGTATCCCTGCCAAGAAGGAGGGAATCAAGGAGAAGAGGTGTTGGACAGTCAATCCACACCTCAAACAACTTCTGTGTCACTAAGCCCCCATGGGGTGGAGGTTCAAGAAACCAGCTCAGGATCTTGATAAGCTGTGCCTCCTTAAAATAAAGAGAAGAATCCCATGAGTTCAGAGCCTACAGAAGATGTACATTCCTGACCATGGAGAGATTGCCCACTTCCCAACAACACTTTGGACACTGATTGTGTCCATTAACTCCCAAGATGGTAGAGAGGATGATTGGTGCTGTGGAGAGATTGCTCAAGAGGTCTTACCTAAAGCCAAGAGTGTGAACAGGAGGTTCCTCAAGAGGGAAAGGCCACAATTCAAGCCAAGAGGGCTGTGGTCTCAAGGTGTTGGCTGACATTGGCTTTCAACTTCAAGCTTGGACATATACTCTCATTCTCTCTGGTCAAGCTTGAGGAGGGGTGTTAATGAGAAGCCAATAACCCATTGTTGAAGCTGAAGCAAAGGGAAAAAGTGGAGTTGACGAGGGATATACTTGGCTGAGCAAAGAGAAGGCAGTTCACTGAAAAGATGGCAGCTAACTCTTTGCAAAGTCCCCCTATAAAGTCAGTTCTACAAGTCACGTTGCAAAGACATTCTGAAGAAGGATGAAGTGAGGAATTCAAGTGCAAGCGAGGAGGGAAGACACTCCTCATTATCATCCCAAAGACATGTTGGCTTGATCTCAACCCATGAAGAAGGCAAGAAGGAAGAATCAAGGGGGAGACAAGCTGTAAATAAGAAGAAGGCTCAGAAGGAACCAAGTTCAGTGTGAAGCAAGGAAAGGAGTGGCGTGCCTTACTTGCCAATAAAGTTGTGAATCCCCAAGCTGGATGCTTGTACTCTTTTTCCCTATAATTAGGTTTTTAATGAGGCAAGTAATCTCAGTTCCAAGCTTGCCCAAAGATTCTTATGGTCAAGCTTGAGGGGGAGTGTTGGAATAATGAAAGAAAGAGAAGAATAAGAAAAGATGGTTGAAGAAACAATCTGGCTCAAGCAGACTTGACTTGCAAGTAAAGATGAAGATTGTCCATACACCACTTGACCTAACCTGACTTGCAAGGCAAGGAAGGTGTTTGGGAAACTCTTGGACGTGGCCAAAGCTCCAGAAACCTAAGGATACTTGGTTTGAATTCAAATGGAAGGAGCTGGTCTGATTTGGACAAGAAAATATCACATGTGTAACATAAGAAGAAGGACTGACCTGTCACTATCACACCAAGATGAATGTGCCCTCTTCCTCCAGTCACTTTCTCTTCCTCTGGACGTGCCAGACTGTCCATGCCACAGCCTGCTCCTTACCAGTCTGCCCCAGCCAGTTCTGAACCTGCTCTGATCTCTCTTTCTCTACAAAATTATTTATTTAAGTTTTCATGTTTTATTAGTAGTTTATTGTGCTTGTAGTTTTTTTTGTATGCTTTGGCTATATATAGCCCCCATGTATCACGAAATTTACTAAGGAGATTTGAGCCTCCTCCTTCATTATTCTCTCTGGTTCATACACTCATATTCTCTCTAAGTCTATACATTCTTATACTCAGAAACTCTGTTAAACTCTCCATAATCTCTCATACTCTCTGAAGTGAGAGTTAAGTCTCTCCTTCACCAGATCTCCTATTCTCTGGTTCTCTACTCTCTCAAGTCTCTTACTCTCAGCTCACACGAGCTCACCCTCAACCACACTCACAAACACTCTCAATCTCACTAAAATCTTTCATTCTCTCTTTCAAGGCAATTCTGCCTCATACTATTGTCTCTCATCCATTCTCTTGTTTCCTCTCAACCAGACTCTCACACACTTTCATTCTCACCATATTCTCTCTATTCTCACATCTCCAATGGTCAGAAGCCTTAATTTACATTCAAATATGCTTTTGAGGATGAAGCTGGACGAGATCCATCCTTTCCTTGCCTTCCAAGACACTCTAGCTCAAGCTTGGTTGCTTGGAAGTCAAGACTGTACGGACTGACTTCTTACACAAGTATCCAACCTCTTCTCTTCTTCTTGTCACTTATTTCATTCCAACATTCTTCTCTTGATATTCATTGTGCACAGCATCTTGGTCATACTCAGCCATACTTCTTTCCTCTCCACTCTAACAATGCCTTGGTTCACAAGTCTATATGACCCAGTCTCAGCTACATGTTTCTGGATCACTTCTTATGCTTGTCTTCTTTATTTCTCTCTATCAATATTTGGGTCATGAACCAGCTACTTCTACTGGTCATTCCCTTCATCATTTCAACATTCAAGTGCAAGCCAGGAGGGCAGACACTCCTCATTATCACCCCATATACATGCTGGCTTGATCTCAACCCATAAAGAAGGCAAGAAGTCAGAAACAAGGGGGAGACAAGCTGTGAAAAAAAGAAGAAGGTTCAAATGGAACCAGTTGAGTGTGAAGCAGGAAATGAGTGGCGCCCTTACTTGCCAATAAAGTTGTGAATCCCCAAGCTGGATGCTTGTACTCTTTTTCCCTATAATTAGGTTTTTAATGAGGCAAGTAATCTCAGTTCCAAGCTTGCCCAAAGATTCTTATGGTCAAGCTTGAGGAGGAGTGTTGGAATAATGAAAGAAAGAGAAGAGGAAGAAAAGATGGTTGAAGAAACAATCTGGATCAAGCAGACTTGACTTGCAAGTAAAGATGAAGTCTGTCCATACACCACTTAACCTAACCTGACTTGCAAGGCAAGGAAGGTGTTTGGGAAACTCTTGGACGTGGCCAAAGCTCCAGAAACCTAAGGATACTTGGTTTGAATTCAAATGGAAGGAGCTGGTCTGATTTGGACAAGAAAATATCACATGTGTAACATAAGAAGAAGGACTGACCTGTCACTATCACACCAAGATGAATGTGCCCTCTTCCTCCAGTCACTTTCTCTTCCTCTGGACGTGCCATACTGTCCATGCCACAGCCTGATCCACACCAGTCTGCCCCAGCCAGTTCTGAACCTGTACTGATCTCTGTCTCTCTACAAATTAGTTATTTAAGTTTTCATGTTTTATTAGTAGTTTATTGTGCTTGTAAAGTCTTGTACCTTGGCTATAAAGCCCCCACATGTAACCCACGAAATTCCTAAGGAGAATTGAGCCTCCTCCTTCATTATTCTCTCTGGTTCATACACTCTCATATTCTCTCTAAGTCTCATACTCTCTCATACTCAGAAACTTTCCATAATCTCTCATACTCTCTGAAGTGATAAGTTAACACTTTCCTTCAACAAATCTCTGGTTACTTTATTTTCTTAATCTATTACTCACAAACTCTCAAATACTCTCACTCATAATTTCGTCCATCCTTCATGGTCCCTGGTTCATACTAAACCAGAAGATCACAAACACTCTCTATAATCCCATCATTCTCACTTAAACTCTCAAAAACACTGTCTCTTTGATTGTCAGTCTTTCTGGTCCAAACTAAACCAGAAGCTGATTCTCTTCACCAAAATCATTCTCACAAGTTTCTCTCTATTCTCACATGGTATCAGAGCCTCAAAGCTCCTGAAAACCTAATCATACTTCCGCAAAATCTCTGTGAAAATCTGTCTACAAAATCTTCTTGGATACATCTCTTTATCCACTGGTCCAAAAGGTCTTCCAGGAGGGAAAAAAATCACCAGAACTCAAGATAGTAGAGTATACCAGTATTTGAAACTTAAGGAAGCCTCATCTCAGTTCAACAAGCTTCATCAAAGTTTCAGTTTCCAGTTCTATCTTTGCAAAACCAGTGGTTACATTCTCTTGTCCACTGGTCCAAACCTTACAAGATGGAGAGATTAATTGAAATGGCGACTCCAGAGTCTTCAAGGGGTCCAAAGAAGAAACAAAACCACCTCCTCTGGTCAAAAATGCTGAAGAAAGTCCATGGGGAAAACCATTCTTGGAGCAAGGTCACTGAAAAAGCTGGCTGTTCAAACTATTCTCTAGCCAACAAAGCTGAAGCTCACTCTCTGATCCCCAAGACCCACGACCAGCAAGAAGACAGGAGGGGTTTGAAGTGTCTCCTTGACCAGAAGGAGAGAATCATCAAGAAGAGGTGTTTGATATTCAATCCACACCTCAAACAACTTCAGTTTCACTAAGCCCCCATGGGCTGGAGGTTCAAGAAACCAGCTCAGGTTCTTGATAAGCTGTGCCTCCTTCAATAAAGAGCAAGTTGCCCATGTGTTCAGTGCCTACAGAAGTACATTCCTGGTGCGACCTGGATCAGCTTCAAATCTATGCTCTGGAAGTCAATACACGTCTCAGAAAGAATATGGGCCATAGCACAGCTTAATGGGCTTATTGGAGAGCTTATTGGGCTTATTCATGAGGTATTGGACCGTCAGAAGGCTGTGGGCCTTGATGAGCCCATTATAAAGATAGCAATGACTATGGACCAACATGGACGTCTAGTATTCAACCTGATTGACCAAGGAAATGATGGAAGGAAGCTGGTTGGACAAGAAATGAAATGGATGGTCTTGCATGATCGAGAAATGGACCGGTCAAACCGACTTGGCCGAGAAATGAGTTGGAAATGGAAGATGAAGAACCAGAGCTGGAAATGGATTATCAGGAGTATTTTCATCATCCAAATGATCTTAAAGAGGTACTTGGTCGTAGCAGAAACAAGGTGGATTGAGCCCAAGCAAGAGTTGTTTGAAAAAGGCCTTTATCGGCCCAAAAAGTGGAAAGACAAGCCAGCTTGGATATGATTGGACCAAGAAGATTAAGCACGTCTAATATGGTTTATTTTAAGTTTATTTATGATTTTTATTAAGTGTAAACCAATTGCAATTGGGTTTAGGGTTAGTAAACCAATTAGGAATAGGTTTAGACTAAACCAACTTGGTTTAGGTTTAGGGTTTTTTTAGCTTAGGATTTCGTTTTCTTCTTTCTTATTTATGTAACCACGAGCCTCCATGTAAACAATCAACCATTATTCAATAAACTTAAGCTTTGGCTCAGACAAATCGTCTCTTAGGAGACTTCTCTATCTTGTTCACGTTTGTGAGCAGTTTTATATCACATTAAGGAAGAGTTAAACCTTCTGTGATCCATCCTAGACATCAAGCAGGACGCCCCTGTGTCTTAGGAGTAGCAAAACAGCTTCTGAGCAATCCATAGCTCTTTAGCAAAGTCCATCATCATCATCTATCATACACCCACGCCCCCTTCAAGTGATCCAGGGAGAGACAGCCATTCCAGGGCCGTACCAAGTGGTATCAGAGCCACTTGAAGGTTAGGGTTCGTGTTCTTACTCTGAAATCACGTGATCTATCAATACCAAGTAGATCTTCCATGTATTCTTTTGGAATCAATAGAAACAATGAGAAGAAGGCTGAGAGCAAAGCAACAAAGGAGTTGTTGCAGAGAAGAGAAAAAGTTTTACAGATTCCACCCTTCTATGGAGAGTTTGATCCAGATACATACTTAGAATGGCAAAAGGAGATGGATTCAATCTTTAACTGCCATAGACGCACAGCAGAGAAGCAGGTTCAGCTAGCAACTACTGGATTATGTGGATATGCACTTGACTGGTGGTATCAGACAGCTAACACTAGGAGACAATATGGAGAGCAACAAATTTCTTCTTGGTATGAGATGAAGATTGTCATGAAGAAACGGTTTGTAGCCAAGAGGTATGGGCAAAGTGATTTGGAAAGGATGCAAAGCACAGCTAGAGAAGCTAAAGGACGTGCTAGGACATCCAGAGATGAGCTAAAGTCCTACTATAGTCGTGAGGAACAGAGAAAGCTGCAGCTACATGAAGCATATCTTGATGAATTGCAAAGCCCACAGCTCAAGAAACATCTCATGAACATCATAGATCAATCACTCACTGCTGTGATGAAAAACCCACAACACATGTCAGTCCCACGTCCAGAATCCAGAGATGATGAGCTAAGTTGTTGCCAGAAGGAACCAGCAGAGAAGAAAGAAAAAACTGCAGCAAAACAGGGTGAGATAGAACAAGAGTTTGAATCAGAACCAACCATTCTTTGTCAAGCAGACAACTGGGACACCCACCTGAATCAAGAGGAGATATCATCAGTTATATATGATCACGTGCATGTTCTGAACCAAGCTGAAGAAGGAGTCCTTGAGGGATCACCTAAAGCTCATGAATTACAACTTACAACTATGGTTGAAGAAGGTGATATCATTGAATCTTTTTCTTGTGATCTACTAACAAAACCTCCTGTATGGATTCAGATCAGCCTAATGGAGCACCTGAGGTTTGTTAAGGGGCTGCAACAACTTGTTTTCGAACCAGGAGGAAGCTTGTGTTTACATAAAAGCATTAACAACAATCTGATCCAAATAGCAGCAGCGTTGAAGCTTGACTTGAAAGGGTTATTGCATGAACAGAGGGAACCAATGCTCGTTTCTGGTTTATCCAAGCTGATATCACGTTTCCAGAAGTCTAAGATCAAGGCTTTTGTTTGGTATCAGTGGAGAGAAGCTCAATCAGAAGCAATGAGATCTGAACTAAACAAGGAGCAGAAATTGCTTGCACTAAGTGTTACTTGTAATGAGCAGAGTCCAGTGAAGCCTCTAGGACGTGAGAAGGATTTACAAAGCTTTGTGTTTGAGCCTGGAGGCGTGCACAAGAGCTTTAACAACACCATGTTCCCAAGAGAAACAAATAAGCTGAGATTCGACCATCTTTCCACCCTTGAAGAGCTGGATTTGAGGACAAATCCTTTTAAAGGAGGAGGGAATGGACGTCTAGTATTCAACCTGATTGACCAAGGAAATGATGGAAGGAAGCTGGTTGGACAAGAAATGAAATGGATGGTCTTGCATGATCGAGAAATGGACCGGTCAAACCGACTTGGCCGAGAAATGAGTTGGAAATGGAAGATGAAGAACCAGAGCTGGAAATGGATTATCAGGAGTATTTTCATCATCCAAATGATCTTAAGGAGGTACTTGGTCGTAGCAGAAACAAGGTGGATTGAGCCCAAGCAAGAGTTGTTTGAAAAAGGCCTTTATCGGCCCAAAAAGTGGAAAGACAAGCCAGCTTGGATATGATTGGGCCAAGAAGATTAAGCACGTCTAATATGGTTTATTTTAAGTTTATTTATGATTTTTATTAAGTGTAAACCAATTGCAATTGGGTTTAGGGTTAGTAAACCAATTAGGAATAGGTTTAGACTAAACCAACTTGGTTTAGGTTTAGGGTTTTTTTAGCTTAGGATTTCGTTTTCTTCTTTCTTATTTATGTAACCACGAGCCTCCATGTAAACAATCAACCATTATCCAATAAACTTAAGCTTTGGCTCAGACAAATCGTCTCTTAGGAGACTTCTCTATCTTGTTCACGTTTTTGAGCAGTTTTATATCACATTAAGGAAGAGTTAAACCTTCTGTGATCCATCCTAGACATCAAGCAGGACGCCCCTGTGTCTTAGGAGTAGCAAAACAGCTTCTGAGCAATCCATAGCTCTTTAGCAAAGTCCATCATCATCATCTATCATACACCCACGCCCCCTTCAAGTGATCCAGGGAGAGACAGCCATTCCAGGGCCGTACCAAGTATGTATGGGGATCATTGTACACGACCTCCTGATCAAGAGAAACATGCTAGTTTATTCACTTTGATTCCGGATCAAATTGTGCTGAGAGATGATCGAGACATTCTCATTCTCGGTCATGTGGGGTTAGTTCGACCACCAGAACATCTAGAGAGATTCTTGGACGTCCTGAACAACAAAAAGGAGCACTTGAACAGTAGTAACACACTATTTAAAAGCACATTACAGTTGGAGCAGCGTAGGAACAGTTCTACCTTATTAGAAGGACTGGATTTGAGGACAAATCCTTTTAAAGGAGGAGGGGATGGTGCGATCTGGATCAGCCTCAACTTCATGGATTTGAAGCTCGTGTGTTCACCAGCAAATTCACTGCTTATGGTTTGTTTCAATGAGCCAAAGAAAGAGATTAATGGCTTGCACCAAAGAACAACTCATGGAACGGCCTTGAAGCAGCATGTTAATAGAAGATCGATGGAGCAGAGCATTACATGGACTAAGGATAATCTTCTCACCTGCTACATGGATCAGAAAGAGAGCAAGGAAGTGGTGGACTTGTTCATGGACAAGCCCAAGAAGATGTTTGGTGAAAAGAGGCCTTTCAAGCCCAAGAAGTGGAAAGATAAACCAGCTTGGTTTAGGCTGGCCGATTTCTTTATCTCAAGTGTATTTCTGATTTCTTGTAATTCTAAACCAAGTAGGATTAGGTTTTCGTTTTAATAAACCCATTAGGAATAGGATTAGGGTTAGGGTTTTATAAACCAACTAGAAATAGGTTTTGGTTTTCTATTTTCGAATTAGGGTAGGGTTTTCTAGTTAGGGTTTTCTGTTTTGTCTTTATAAAGCCAAAAGCAGCACATATTGTAAGACACACATTCTTTTAATAAAAATCAGAGCTTTTGGCTTTCAAACTCGTTCCTTTGGGGACCTCCCTTCATTGTTCACGTGGTGAACAAGTTTCTTTGTCACACAAGGTTGCGTGAGCTTCTGTGATTCATCCTAGACATGAAGCGGGGTTGATGTGGCTGAAGAGAAGGAAGGTTTGGGAAGGTTTTGGGAGAGTTTGGATCGACCAGTCCGTACAGGCCGTACAGGCCGTACAGGCCGTACAGGCCGTACCATTCTGGGTCGACCAGACCTCGACCAAAACTTACCAAAGTTACCCGGGTAACTTTTCTATCAAGAAGAAGTTACCTTTACCCTTATCCTCTTGCTATAGACGTTGGAAAGGATAAGGAGAGAGTCTTGGACAGGCTGGCACAGCTGGAAAGTAAAAGAAGCTTTTGTGGCCAGCAAGGAAGGAGCTAAAAGGAGTTTATGTGGCCAGAAAAGAAGATACCAAAGCATCTTTTGATTCCTCCACGAAAACCCTTGTATCTGACTTTATATATGTTGTAACTCTCTCATTTTCATTAATTAACCGAGTTTAAGCCTCTCTCTCTCTCGTTACTCTCTTTATTCTCTCTATTCTCTCTAATCTCTCTAATCTCTCATACAATCAATCTGTTTCTCTCTTAAAATCGTGCCTTTACACTCACTAAATCAAAAGTGATTATGGTATCAGAGCCAGGTTCATCAAAGGGGTGAGTGTGTATTGTCGAAATCTGGGTTCTTTGTTCTTGGTGGTTTTTGGTGTTCTTCGTGTTCTTGGTGATTCTGGGTTTCTGTTTTTCATTTTTCTGGGTTTGGGTGAAAGGTTCTAATGGAAACCAATGACCACAGAGTGAAAGTGAAGTCTAGATCTGTGATTGAGGTGTTGCAGGAAGGGATAACCTATGAGGAGGTGTCCGGATCTGTTGAAACAGCTTTGAAAAGCCATGGTTTGTGGAGTAGTCACGAAAAGGTGGAAGCTTTTGAAGATATGACTACTGGGGAAGGTCAGATAGATGACCTGAAGGATGAAGACAAGTGGGTCAGAGAAGACATAAAAGCACTTGAGATCATCCATAGATCTCTCTCAAAATCGTTTGTGGAAGTGTATAAGCAATGTCAAGCCGCAAAGGAGATATGGGAGAGACTTGAAGCAGTGTTTAGGAACAAGTTCAATCTGATGGGGATCTGTGTAGCTGAGAGGGTTATCAGAGACTTAGAGCAGAGAAAGGACGAGTTCAATCAGCTGATAAGGAAGCTCAGATACTTGTGGTCAGAGCTGATTGATGCGGATGGTGTAGGTACTTTGGTTCAAAGAGAACAAAGTGGTCCTAAACTGAACAAGCAACCAGCTTGTGAGAAGAGTGGTATGAGACGTAAGAAAGGAAGACTGAGGAAGCTTTCCAGGGTCAAGAAAGCTAAGGGAAAGTATGAGAAGACAAACATACATCCTGCCGGACTGGAAAAGCACCTAAGGATACTGATCAAGGAAGTGACACAGCATATGGTCAGAGGAGAATGCTCCTATTCAGCTTACATGGGTGAGTCAGTAGGAGAAAGATTGGGATCCAATGAACCAGGGATATCAAGAGCTGATGGTCCTATTACGAGGAAGGATTGGGAGACATTTATGGAGCACATCCAAGCTTTGGTTACAACCAGGAAGCAAAGGAGACACTCTAGTGTTGGTGGAGAGGCTACTAATCCTATTATAGTGGATTCTGGAGCAACCCATCACATGATCAGTGATAGGAGTTTGATGAGTAATATCAAAGCCACCACAGGGAGTGTCAGGATAGCTAATGGTGATCAGATCCCAATAGAGGGGATAGGCAATCTGAAGTTGTTTGAGAAGGATTCAGTTGCCTTCTACCTACCTCGGTTCACATCCAATCTGATATCTGTGAAGAAAGCAACTGTGGATCTCAATTGCCAAGTTGTATTCAGGCCAAATGAAGTTGAGTTTCAAGACTTGGAGTCTGGACAAGTCATTGGCCGAGGAGACAGCAGAAATGAGCTCTACCATCTCCAAACGACTAAGCTCTCTAAACCCTTTGACTCTATTTGCTTAAGTAGTGCTACTGATAGTATTGATAGCAGTACTTGGCATGCTAGATTGGGTCACCCTCATACTCGTGCAATTGAACTGATCTTACCTACTCTATCATTCAATCATTTGGAGTGTGAAGCTTGCATCCTAGGAAAGCATTGTAGGACTGTGTTTCCAACATCAGAGACTATATATGAAAACTGCTTTGATCTAATACACTCTGATGTGTGGACATCTCCATGTGTGTCTAGGGATAATCAGAAGTATTTTGTGACGTTTATTGATGAGAAGTCTAAGTATACTTGGATCACATTGCTTCCATCTAAGGATAGAGTGTTAGATGCCTTTGTAAACTTCCAAGCATATGTTACTAATCATTACAATGCTACTGTGAAGGTACTAAGGTCAGACAATGGTGGAGAATACACTAGTCATGCCTTCAAGAATCACTTGGCCAAGCATGGGATAGTGCATCAGACGAGTTGTCCTTACACACCACAGCAGAATGGAGTTGCTGAGAGGAAGAATAGGCATCTTATGGAGGTTGCTAGATCCATGATGTACCATGCTAATGTCCCTAGGCGATTTTGGAGTGATGCTGTTCAGACTGCATGCTACCTTATCAACCGGATTCCAACCAAGATATTGAAGAATCTGTCTCCATATGAAGTGTTGAACAAAACCAAGCCATACATATATCATTTTAGAGTGTTTGGGTGTCGGTGCTATGTCTTGGTTCCTGGAGAGTAGAGGAACAAGTTGGATGCAAAGAGTACTAAAGCTATGTTTATTGGTTACTCAGTAACTCAAAAGGGGTACAAGTGCTATGATCCAGTGACAAGGAGAGTGTTGGTTTCCAGAGATGTGAAGTTCATGGAGGCAAAGGGGTATTATGAGGAAAAGAAATGGGAAGACTTAGAAGACATGTCTAAAGAACCAGAGGATAAGGCATTGAATCTGAAGTTCTTATTGGAGAAGCTTGGGGTAAACATGTCCCAAGATGAAGGGATAAAGGGCACTCCTCCTTCTGATCAAGCTAGAGGAACTGAAGGAACAACCCCTCTTGATCATGAGGGGGGAGAAGAGTCTGAATCAGAAGTGCAGGAGCAGCATCAAGAGGATTCAGGTCATCATGATCAAGAGGTGACACATGAGGCTGAGAATTTGGATCAGTCTAGTGGAGAGGAGGTAAATGAGATACCTCCAGAAGTTCAAGAAGAGGTTCAGCCTTTGCGAAGGAGCACAAGGGTTAGGAGGGATCCTTCCAACTGGGTAAACACGAGAGTGTACTACAATGCCCAGGCTGTGAAGCATCCTTCTCAAGTCGTGTGTTCCTTTGCAGAGTATCCAGAAGAACACATGGTTTTTATGTGTAACTTGGATGAGAATGAGGTTCCAAGATCCTATGAAGAAGCCATGAAGGATAAAGAATGGAGAGAGTTAGTGGGTAATGAAAGGGATGCAATGATCAGAAATGACACATGGTATGAGAGTGAGCTACCTAAGGGGAAGAAGGCTGTGACTAGTAGATGGATATTTACAATCAAATACCTTGCAAATGGGCAGATTGATAGGAAGAAGACCAGGTTAGTAGCAAGAGGCTTTACACAGACTTATGGTGAAGATTACATTGATACATTTGCTCATGTAGCTAAGCTTCACACAGTCCGGATTGTATTGTCTATTGCTACAAACCTAGAGTGGGACTTATGGCAGATGGATGTGAAGAATGCTTTCTTGCAAGGTGAGCTTGAAGATGAGGTTTATATGCTGCCGCCCCCTGGTCTTGAGCATCTAGTGAAACCAGGAAATGTGTTGAGATTGAAGAAAGCTATATATGGGCTAAAGCAGTCACCTAGAGCCTGGTATAGAAAGCTGAGTACAACTCTAAATGGGAGAGGGTTCAGAAAGTCTGAACTAGATCACACTCTCTTCACTCTGGTTACTCCATCAGGAATCATTGTGATATTGGTGTATGTGGATGATTTGATCATCACAGGAAGTGATAAGGCTGGGATTAAAGCTACTAAGGAGTTTCTCAAGTCAGTGTTTGATATCAAAGATTTGGGAGAGATGAAGTATTTCTTGGGGATTGAGATATGCAGATCTAAGGAGGGTTTGTTTATGTCTCAAAGGAAGTATACGATGGATATGTTGAAGGAGACTGATGTGCTTGGAGGAAAGATAGCCAAGACACCTCTTGAAGAGGGGTATAAGGTTCTAATTGAGGGGGAGATTGAAGAGAACCAGTTGTTTGAGGATGCTAAGTTATACAGGAAGATGGTTGGGAAGCTGATCTACTTGACTATCACAAGACCAGATATATGTTTTGCAGTGAATCAAGTAAGTCAGCATATGCAGGATCCAAAGGTCCATCACTGGAAGATGGTTGACAGGATACTAAGGTATTTGAGTGGCACGCCTGGACAAGGAGTGTGGATGGGATGCAATGGCAGTACAGAAGTAGTTGGGTATTGTGATGCTGATTGGGCAGGAGATAGAGTTGATAGGAAATCAACTACTGGGTATTGTACATTCATTGGAGGGAACCTGGTTACTTGGAAGAGTAAGAAGCAGAAGGTTATTTCCTGTTCAAGTGCTGAGGCTGAGTATAGGGCTATGTTGAAGCTGACAAACGAGTTGGTATGGATCAAGGGCATTCTGAAGCATCTGGAGATTGAACAGACCACTCCCATGACAATGCACTGTGATAATCAAGCAGCAATTCACATTGCGTCTAACTCAGTCTTCCATGAGAGAACAAAGCACATAGAAGTTGATTGTCATAAGGTGAGACAGATGATTGTATCAGGAGTGATATTGCCATGCTATACAAGGAGTGAGGATCAACTTGCTGATGTGTTCACCAAGGCTGCGAGATTAAAAACAATGGATTCCATCCTTTCTAGGTTGGGACTCATTGATCTCACTCCAAACAACTGATCCCCTCGCCATGGGGTCTTTACTCTTTTCCTTATCAAAGTTTTATCCCTAAGGAGGGTTTTCTTTGGTAAGGTTTTTAATGAGGAAGATCTCATGGCATTCCAAGCTTGACTTGTTCCACATGGTCAAGCTTGAGGGGGAGTGTTGAAATGAGTGAGTACAAAAAGAGAAGTGATGTGGGGTTTGATGTGGCTGAAGAGAAGGAAGGTTTGGGAAGGTTTTGGGAGAGTTTGGATCGACCAGTCCGTACAGGCCGTACATGCCGTACAGGCCGTACAGGCCGTACATGCCGTACAGGCCGTACCATTCTGGGTCGACCAAACCTCGACCAAAACTTACCAAAGTTACCCGGGTAACTTTTCTATCAAGAAGAAGTTACCTTTACCCTTATCCTCTTGCTATAGACGTTGGAAAGGATAAGGAGAGAGTTTTGGACAGGCTGGCACAGCTGGAAAGTAAAAGAAGCTTTTGTGGCCAGCAAGGAAGGAGCTAAAAGGAGTTTATGTGGCCAGAAAAGAAGATACCAAAGCATCTTTTGATTCCTCCACGAAAACCCTTGTATCTGACTCTATATATGTTGTAACTCTCTCATTTTCATTAATTAACCGAGTTTAAGCCTCTCTCTCTCTCGTTACTCTCTTTATTCTCTCTACTCTCTCTAATCTCTCTAATCTCTCATACAATCAATCTGTTTCTCTCTTAAAATCGTGCCTTTACACTCACTAAATCAAAAGTGATTAGTCCTGTGTCTCAGGAGTCGCTAAACAACTCTAGAGCAGTCCATAGCTCTATGGTGAAGATCATCCAACGTCCTGGAGCTTCTCAGGCTCAAGGATCCGCCCATCATCCCTCAAGTGTGACTGGGACGAGGTCTTCCTACCCAAGGCCGCACCATGTGGTATCAGAGCCACTTGGGGGTTTAGGGTTTGATGATCCTCAAATAGGATCACGAATTCCATCATCTATCCAGCAATCTTCAATGGTTTCTTATGGGAAGCAGGAAGATAAGGCTAAACAACAAGCAACAAGGAAGAGAGTTGCAGCAAGCCAGACCTTGATCTTTAGTGAACAGCAACTGGATGACCTAGCAGCCGAGATCTTCAACCAAATCATGAGAGAACGTGGCAGCAAGCAAAAGTGGAACAGATCTGACCTAAAAACGTCCAAGGAGACAAAGTTACTTGCTTTGGATCAGTTTGGGCGCTGGTCTAGGGCTTCACCAAGAGCAAAAGAAAACATCCAGCTAGTTCCTGAGCTATCAACAAACAAAGTCTGGAAAACAGGAAAACAAACTTCTAAGCCATGCTCACAAATGGCTGAGAAGAAACCTGAGAAGATACCAGAGATTGAACCAGCATTGGCTACTCCTTGTCAAGGAGAACTTGCAGCCAATCATCTGAAGCAAGAGAAGCACGTACCAGTAGCTTTATGTGGTCATATTCTTGACCTAACAGAGGCTAAAGAAGAAGGAAAACTTGATGCGGCGCTTGTAGTTCATAAGGAGTCATCTGAGACTTTGATTGAACAAGGTGGATTCATTAGATTTTCTTCTTATTATTCACTGATCAAGCCTCTTGTTTGTGTTAGATTCAGTCTCATGGATCACTTAAAGCTTGTCAAGAAGCTGCACAACTTTATCTTTGAACCAGGAGGAAAGCTATGTGAGTTTAAGAGCAATAACAACATTCTGCTGCAAAGAGAAACAACAGAGATGAGTATGCACGAAACACTCATCCTCAAAGAGCAGTATTTGAGGTCAAATTCTTTTAAAGGAGGAGGGGGTATTGTAGCTCAAATCAGCAGCAACGACAAGTTGAAAGAGAGAAAGTCTGAACTGCATCAACTACTTAAAGACTTGCAGCTTTGGCCTCATCATCCTAGACCA
The DNA here is from genome assembly GCA_905132765.1 of Moricandia arvensis. NCBI lineage: Eukaryota > Viridiplantae > Streptophyta > Magnoliopsida > Brassicales > Brassicaceae > Moricandia > Moricandia arvensis. The sequence continues at coordinate 64,376 of CAJHQP010003324.1, forward strand.
AGAAAACACGTGATTCATGCTTATATGAGGTCTAGGGAGAGCTTGTATCACACGCCATCAATTGTACAAGCAAAGTGTGGAAAGACAAAGGATGACCCAAGAGAGGCAAAGCACGGTCCTAGACTCAAGAGTGAGTATGGGGATCATTGTACACGACCTCCTGATCAAGAGAAACATGCTAGTTTATTCACTTTGATTCCGGATCAAATTGTGCTGAGAGATGATCGAGACATTCTCATTCTCGGTCATGTGGGGTTAGTTCGACCACCAGAACATCTAGAGAGATTCTTGGACGTCCTGAACAACAAAAAGGAGCACTTGAACAGTAGTAACACACTATTTAAAAGCACATTACAGTTGGAGCAGCGTAGGAACAGTTCTACCTTATTAGAAGGACTGGATTTGAGGACAAATCCTTTTAAAGGAGGAGGCGATGGTGCGATCTGGATCAGCCTCAACTTCATGGATTTAAAGCTCGTGTGTTCACCAGAAAATTCACTGCTTATGGTTTGTTTCAATGAGCCAAAGAAAGAGATTAATGGCTTGCACCAAAGAACAACTCATGGAACGGCCTTGAAGCAGCATGTTAATAGAAGATCGATGGAGCAGAGCATTACATGGACTAAGGATAATCTTCTCACCTGCTACATGGATCAGAAAGAGAGCAAGGAAGTGGTGGACTTGTTCATGGACAAGCCCAAGAAGATGTTTGGTGAAAAGAGGCCTTTCAAGCCCAAGAAGTGGAAAGATAAACCAGCTTGGTTTAGGCTGGCCGATTTCTTTATCTCAAGTGTATTTCTGATTTCTTGTAATTCTAAACCAAGTAGGATTAGGTTTTCGTTTTAATAAACCCATTAGGAATAGGATTAGGGTTAGGGTTTTATAAACCAACTAGAAATAGGTTTTGGTTTTCTATTTTCGAATTAGGGTAGGGTTTTCTAGTTAGGGTTTTCTGTTTTGTCTTTATAAAGCCAAAAGCAGCACATATTGTAAGACACACATTCTTTTAATAAAAATCAGAGCTTTTGGCTTTCAAACTCGTTCCTTTGGGGACCTCCCTTCATTGTTCACGTGGTGAACAAGTTTCTTTGTCACACAAGGTTGCGTGAGCTTCTGTGATTCATCCTAGACATGAAGCAGGGTTGTCCTGTGTCTCAGGAGTCGCTAAACAACTCTAGAGCAGTCCATAGCTCTATGGTGAAGATCATCCAACGTCCTGGAGCTTCTCAGGCTCAAGGATCCGCCCATCATCCCTCAAGTGTGACTGGGACGAGGTCTTCCTACCCAAGGCCGCACCAATTCCTGACCATGGAGATATAGCCCATTACCCAACAACACTTTGGACACTGATTGTGTTCATTAACTCCCAAGATGGTAGAGAGGAAGATTGGGGCTGTGGAGAGGTTTCTCAAGAGGTCTTACCTGAAGCCAAAAGGGTGAAAAGGAGGTTTCCTCAAGAGAAAAGCCATCACTAAGCCAGGAGGGCCGGTGGTCCCAAGGTACTGGTTGTCATTGGCTCTGAGCTTCAAGCTTGACCATATACTCTCATTCTCAGGTCAAGCTTGAGGAGGGGTGTTAAATGAGAAGCCAATGCCATATTGTTCAAGCTAAAGTAAAGGAAACAAGTGGAGTTGAACAGGGATACTCTTGACTGAGCAAAGAGAAGGCAGTTCACTAAAAAGATGGCTGCTGACTCTTTGCAAAGTCCCCCTATCAAGTCAGTTCTACAAGTCACTTTGCAAGGCCATTCTGAATAAGGATGAAGTGAGGGATTCAAGTGCAAGCCAGGAGGGCAGACACTCCTCATTATCACCCCATATACATGCTGGCTTGATCTCAACCCATAAAGAAGGCAAGAAGTCAGAAACAAGGGGGAGACAAGCTGTGAAAAAAAGAAGAAGGTTCAAATGGAACCAGTTGAGTGTGAAGCAGGAAATGAGTGGCGCCCTTACTTGCCAATAAAGTTGTGAATCCCCAAGCTGGATGCTTGTACTCTTTTTCCTTATAATTAGGTTTTTAATGAGGCAAGTAATCTCAGTTCCAAGCTTGCCCAAAGATTCTTATGGTCAAGCTTGAGGAGGAGTGTTGGAATAATGAAAGAAAGAGAAGAGGAAGAAAAGATGGTTGAAGAAACAATCTGGATCAAGCAGACTTGACTTGCAAGTAAAGATGAAGTCTGTCCATACACCACTTAACCTAACCTGACTTGCAAGGCAAGGAAGGTGTTTGGGAAACTCTTGGACGTGGCCAAAGCTCCAGAAACCTAAGGATACTTGGTTTGAATTCAAATGGAAGGAGCTGGTCTGATTTGGACAAGAAAATATCACATGTGTAACATAAGAAGAAGGACTGACCTGTCACTATCACACCAAGATGAATGTGCCCTCTTCCTCCAGTCACTTTCTATTCCTCTAGACGTGCCATACTGTCCATGCCACAGCCTGATCCACACCAGTCTGCCCCAGCCAGTTCTGAACGTGCACTGATCTCTGTCTCTCTACAAATTAGTTATTTAAGTTTTCATGTTTTATTAGTAGTTTATTGTGCTTGTAAAGTCTTGTACCTTGGCTATAAAGCCCCCACATGTAACCCACGAAATTCCTAAGGAGAATTGAGCCTCCTCCTTCATTATTCTCTCTGGTTCATACACTCTCATATTCTCTCTAAGTCTCATACTCTCTCATACTCAGAAACTTTCCATAATCTCTCATACTCTCTGAAGTGATAAGTTAACACTTTCCTTCAACAAATCTCTGGTTACTTTATTTTCTTAATCTATTACTCACAAACTCTCAAATACTCTCACTCATAATTTCGTCCATCCTTCATGGTCCCTGGTTCATACTAAACCAGAAGATCACAAACACTCTCTATAATCCCATCATTCTCACTTAAACTCTCAAAAACACTGTCTCTTTGATTGTCAGTCTTTCTGGTCCAAACTAAACCAGAAGCTGATTCTCTTCACCAAAATCATTCTCACAAGTTTCTCTCTATTCTCACATGGTATCAGAGCCTCAAAGCTCCTGAAAACCTATTCATACTTACGCAAAATCTCTGTGAAAATCTGTCTACAAAATCTTCTTGGATACATCTCTTTATCCACTGGTCCAAAAGGTCTTCCAGGAGGGAAAAAAATCACCAGAACTCAAGATAGTAGAGTATACCAGTATTTGAAACTTAAGGAAGCCTCATCTCAGTTCAACAAGCTTCATCAAAGTTTCAGTTTCCAGTTCTATCTTTGCAAAACCAGTGGTTACATTCTCTTGTCCACTGGTCCAAACCTTCCAAGATGGAGAGATTAATTGAAATGGCGACTCCAGAGTCTTCAAGGGGTCCAAAGAAGAAACAAAACCACCTCCTCTGGTCAAAAATGCTGAAGAAAATCCATGGGGAAAACCATTCTTGGAGCAAGGTCACTGAAAAAGCTGGCTGTTCAAACTATTCTCTAGCCAACAAAGCTGAAGCTCACTCTCTGATCCCCAAGACCCACGACCAGCAAGAAGACAGGAGGGGTTTGAAGTGTCTCCTTGACCAGAAGGAGAGAATCATCAAGAAGAGGTGTTTGATATTCAATCCACACCTCAAACAACTTCAGTTTCACTAAGCCCCCATGGGCTGGAGGTTCAAGAAACCAGCTCAGGTTCTTGATAAGCCGTGCCTCCTTCAATAAAGAGCAAGTTTCCCATGTGTTCAGAGCCTACAGAAGTACATTCCTGACCATGGAGATATTGCCCATTACCCAACAACACTTTGGACACTGATTGTGTTCATTAACTCCCAAGATGGTAGAGAGGAAGATTGGGGCTGTGGAGAGGTTTCTCAAGAGGTCTTACCTGAAGCCAAGAGGGTGAAAAGGAGGTTTCCTCAAGAGAAAAGCCATCACTAAGCCAGGAGGGCCGGTGGTCCCAAGGTACTGGTTGTCATTGGCTCTGAGCTTCAAGCTTGACTATATACTCTCATTCTCTGGTCAAGCTTGAGGAGGGGTGTTAAATGAGAAGCCAATGCCATATTGTTCAAGCTGAAGTAAAGGAAACAAGTGGAGTTGAACATGGATACTCTTGACTGAGCAAAGAGAAGGCAGTTCACTAAAAAGATGGCTGCTGACTCTTTGCAAAGTCCCCCTATCAAGTCAGTTCTACAAGTCACTTTGCAAGGCCATTCTGAATAAGGATGAAGTGAGGGATTCAAGTGCAAGCCAGGAGGGCAGACACTCCTCATTATCACCCCATATACATGCTGGCTTGATCTCAACCCATAAAGAAGGCAAGAAGTCAGAAATAAGGGGGAGACAAGCTGTGAAAAAAAGAAGAAGGTTCAAATGGAACCAGTTGAGTGTGAAGCAGGAAATGAGTGGCGCCCTTACTTGCCAATAAAGTTGTGAATCCCCAAGCTGGATGCTTGTACTCTTTTTCCTTATAATTAGGTTTTTAATGAGGCAAGTAATCTCAGTTCCAAGCTTGCCCAAAGATTCTTATGGTCAAGCTTGAGGAGGAGTGTTGGAATAATGAAAGAAAGAGAAGAGGAAGAAAAGATGGTTGAAGAAATAATCTGGATCAAGCAGACTTGACTTGCAAGTAAAGATGAAGTCTGTCCATACACCACTTAACCTAACCTGACTTGCAAGGCAAGGAAGGTGTTTGGGAAACTCTTGGACGTGGCCAAAGCTCCAGAAACCTAAGGATACTTGGTTTGAATTCAAATGGAAGGAGCTGGTCTGATTTGGACAAGAAAATATCACATGTGTAACATAAGAAGAAGGACTGACCTGTCACTATCACACCAAGATGAATGTGCCCTCTTCCTCCAGTCACTTTCTTTTCCTCTGGACGTGCCATACTGTCCATGCCACAGCCTGATCCACACCAGTCTGCCCCAGCCAGTTCTGAACCTGTACTGATCTCTGTCTCTCTACAAATTAGTTATTTAAGTTTTCATGTTTTATTAGTAGTTTATATTGAGATGAAGAATT